>JASAMX010015563.1:0-16683 GCA_030248175.1 Microlaimidae sp. YZB2_3
AGTATTAAAAAATTCGGAAATTTGGGGGGAGGGGGGCACCCTAGATTTTCGTCAAAGGGGGGGGGTTCCAAAATTTCGAGGCTAGGGGTGGTGAACTTGCACCCTGCCCCCCCCCCTTTCTCACCTATGTATGTTATTCCTCCAACGAAGAGACTTTGGATGTTTTCGGTGTTGGCTGGACAGGATATAAAAAATAATGGTTCCTTAACAGTACCATTTGTCTGTTGTTAGCCCCTGGCCTTCTGTGGGAACGGAGGAATCGACAGGAAAGCAGTACAATGGGACTTCGCAGTCAAAGGCCAGTGGCAAGGTAGAAGACCTTGCTGTATTGCGCTTGACTATATTTGGCATTTTTTAGGATTCAGTGCGTACCCGTCTTGCACAATGAACCCAAGCCAGGCTTGTCTTAGCGCCTGCCCTTTGCATAATTTGCATAGGGAAGATAAGTTTCAGGTAATGCAACAACAACACTGAACCCACCCAGTTGTTTAAAAGCGCGCACTTCTCGCTCTGGTGTGAGTGAACAAACCTAACTGGTAAAATTTGTCTTGCTCTCACCTTCTTCTTCTTCTTTTTTATATTCTTATTTTTTCGCACTTACTTCTTCCCACTCGTCGTCGCTGTTGCTGTTGGATGAGCTGGGTTTCGGTTGTTCCGGCTCTGTTTCTGTCGCCGCCGTCGGGGTCCCGGCGCTCTCCTGGCTGCTGCTGGCCTCCGGCGCTCCGCTGGCGACCGTGGACTCGCTACTGGAGCGGGGAGATCCGCAGACGGCGCAGGTCTCAAGGATTACGCGGACGGCACCAGTGCGCGGGAGGGTGCAGTGCTCGAGATGGGGGAACCCGTTCTTCTTGGCATACTCCTGGGAGGACCGGAGGCGCTTGTACAGGAATCCTCCTTCCGGGAACAAAAGTACCCAGCGCCGATCCCGCGACCAAAAAACCTAAAACGCCACGATTTAAGGTTGTATTGATGGTTTAGAAATATGGCACCTGAGTTATGACACTAAATTAGGAAGTGTGCAATGCTCCAAGTGCAGTACCATTGTGCAGTGCGGGGGTGAAACTAATGTTTTAGGGCAGAGGCTTAAGTTCTTTCCACATTAAAAGACCGGAGCTCCAGATTAAAGCATATTTATGACTATAACTACCATACCATTCATTTGATGTTTACATTTTCCTAATTTTTTGAGCAGGAAGTGTAAAAGACAAAAAAATTTTAGAGGCTGGGAGACTATATATAGACAAAAGTGGGCGGGTTATACTGCGTGGCGTTATACTCCCCTAAAAGTCTAAAAACTGCCGACACTTCCCTCCCCCTAAAATTTGGAGGAACCCCAGACACCCAGCTAAAATTGGGAGGGGGTCCCACCAGTACTAAAAACATTAAAATAGGGTTTTTGGGGATCCTTAAAAACATTTTGGTACATCCTTCTCTCAAATTTGGCGGTCGAGTACATAGATGTTTTGGTAGGGTGGGCTGGGGTCCACCCCGGTGGAAGGCCAAAATTTTTTAGGGGAGTCCGGATCCCCCTGGCTTTTTAGGGGGGTCGACCCCGGGTGCGAGATTTCAAATTTAGGGGGGGGGGTCAGGGGGGTCCAATTTTTTAACAAATTTTTTAAACTCAATTATTTAAGTGTTTTAGGTCTAATATTGAATTTTATGTACTAAAACAGCCTATTTAGGCCTAAAAAGTGTATTTAAACACTGTTTTTAACTAAAAAACCGTGTTTTTGACAGTAAATAAAAATATTTACTTCCAAATTGTTCGGGAGGGTGGTCAGCATCGCTAGGGGGGTCATGCCGGACCGCTCTCAAGCTTTGGGGAAGAGGGGCCCCTGGATTTTTTCTAGGGGGGTTCGTAATTTTGTCTCTAGGTGGGTGGTGGACCCCTTTGCCCCCCCCCTTCCAAAAAAAACACCTATATACTTTACCTTCCTAAAATCCGAGAAGCTGCTGGTATATTGGAGATACCCTTTGTTTTTTAAAAAACACACATACACCCATAGGTGGGCAAGGGAGGAAGTCGGGGGGGTTATACGTATCTTCCCAAAACTTCGAATTTTGCTGACACCCCCCCCCCCCCTAAATTTGGGGTACTCGGGGGACACCCCCCCCAAATTTAGGGGTACCCCGGAAACACCCCCAAATTCGCCTCCTGGAGAAAATTTTTTAAGCGTTATAAAAGGACTAAAAAAAATTTTTAGTTTTTTTTATTATTTATTTAGCGGAGTGTTTATTACCTTGTTTCAGTCATATACTTCTTTTTTTTTTCTATTATTCAATAACAATAAGTCAACTAAACAAAGAAAAATTTTTTACAAATAATTTGATACCTTAAAATTTCTGATTTCCAAAACATTACAACTGAAAAATGAGTACATTGAATCACAGCTGAGGAAGATGAGAAAGTGCAAAAAAATTTTATTCAAATTACTTCTAACATTTCAATTTTTAATACCACTATATAACAATCTAAAGGGGGGAGGTCCAGCGTGGTCGTAGCAAGATTAAAAAACAAAGTAACACAAATTTGGAAGTGGAGCCAATTAAAACATTAAGAATGTGGTGGGTATAGCGTGGTAGTACAAGATTACAAAACAAAGTAATACAATTTTGCAAGTGAAGACTATACAATTAATGGAGCGCTGAGCGAAGCGCGAGAAAAATTTTTTAAAAATGGTCGTTACAGAGCCCCGAATTTGTATCCGTGGCGACCCAAAAGGGGTCTAAACTACAAATTTTTCCCTTTGCCGACCAAAAAAAGAGTATCGACCCCCCTTGGCTACGCCCATGTATGTATATAATCTTTAATTAAAATATAAGATTATCGATTAAAAAGTTTGTGACACTTGACTTTATAATCAAGACAATAAAATTACTATTTCTATTATTACGTAATTATTAAAAAAATAATTAATTTTATTAATCTAATTATAAGAATATCTTATAAACACATTATTATTAAAGAGAATTAAAAAATAAACTTTATCATTTGCAATAAGATCTTATTTTTATTTTACAGTTTTAAATCTTTTATAAGCTTGTTTTACGTTTTTTTACTTTTTAAGCCCATTTTAAGGCAGCGCGGAATTTTTGAGTACACCCCACTCAAAATTTGGGTCTTGCCGAATACCCCCCTAAAAATTGAACGACCCCCAAATCCGAGAGGCTGCCCACCTATGCACATAACAACACACACACACACACACACACAAACGAGACACATCAATGGACACACTAACTACTCAAAGGTATTAAGTGTCAATCATATGAAGTCTTCCGGATTTTAGGGGTATATACCCGACCCCCAAAATTTGTAAAAAGAGTGAAACAAAATTTTTTGTGGTATACCCCCGAAAACCCTTTTTTTTAGCGTTTTTAGTACTGGTACAGTGGTACCCCCAAATTTTCGGGGGGTGGCTGTCTGGGGTCCCTGCGCAAAATTTATGGAGGGAGGGAGGGTCCGCAGTAATCGAGATTTTTTGGGGGGTGTAACTTTCCCACCCACCCACCCACCCCGTCACCTATGCCGTCACCTATGCTATGGTGTCGATGCTTGGCTTTTCCCAGTGTTGTTCCAGAAGAATGAGTTGTTTATCACGGGGACATTCCTTCCCTTGCCAAATGAAATGGTCCCCGTGCACTTGGGAACACACTCCGAACGGTGTCCATTTGAACTCCGCCGCCATTATCCACAGCGCCTGTAAAAAAATTAGATTAATTTACAAAACTGTGCACTGCCCCCCGTGGTTTTATTGGGGGACAATTCCAAAACGGGGGGCACCTTTTTTGAAACAGGGGAGGGGCGACCTTGCGCACTGCCCCCCGTGGTTTTATTGGGGGGCGATTCCAAAAGGGGGGGCAACTTTTTTGAGACAAGAGAGGGCAATCAGACAGAGAGGAGCAAGCAGAGGAGAAAAAAGAGAGGAGAACGGAGAAAAAAGCAGAGAAAAGGGAAAAAAGGGACAAAAAAGCGATAATAAGGTAAAAATAGGTCAAAATACATTGAAATAGGGTAAAAACTGAAAAAAATTCGCGATGAATCGCATCATCATAGGTCAAAAATGGCGTCATAATTTTAGGGTTTTTTTTTTCATTTTTGGGGGCAATAAAACGGGGGAAAGAATCCTCTAATAAAGCGGACATTTCTCGCGCGTACCACGGGTATGAATTTAGTTCAACTAGTGAGCATACAAACTTTTAATTAAAAGAGTTCGAATACCTTAAACATTTTATAAAATAACATTTGTTCTTGGGCCCAGCAATCGTTTGCCCCTTTATGGAGGTAAATTTTGATAGAAATAATAGGCTTACTTTTACATAATTATAATTCAATTCATTAATTTATTAACTAGTCTAAGTGATATTAGGAGGAGAGGCATTTACAGTTTAAAATTTTGACAAAATTCAACGTTGAAAATTAGAGGACGGGTATTACCTTCTATCACTCACGTTTGTTTGCGCTTGCGGATGAGAGCATAGGTGGGCGGGGGGTGGGATGGGGTTTATACCTCAAAATTCTCGAAACTGCCGACAGCCCCCTAAAAATTTGGGGGTACCCCAGACACCCTCTCGGGGGGGGGGCCTGGAATTCCTAGTACTAAAAAACGCTAAAAATAGTATTTTTGGAGTATACTTCAAAAAAATTTTGGAACCCCCCTCCCCCAATTTCAGGGGACAAGTATACCCACCTCAAATCCGAGAGGCTGTCCACCTATATATAAAAGGGAGGAGGAAAATTTTAACACCGCTGAACAATACGGTTGATTAGTAACAGTACAGTAACCTCACATTAGCCGGCTTTTTTGCACCGATGAGCTTAACTCAGTGTGAATTTAATGCTTTTAAATTTAGTTTAAACTAATTTGAAAACTTGCCTATCGATTGGAACAAAAAAAGCGAAAATAAGGTAAAAATAGGTCTAAAATGGCTTAAAATACATTGAAATAGGCTCAAAAATGATCAGAGATTCACAATGATGGCGTCATCATAGGTAAAAAATGGGCGTCATAATTTTAGGGTACTTTTTCATTTTTTTGGCGGGGGGGGGCAATAAAACAAAAAGAGCAATTGGACGAGGGGCAAAATCCTCCAATAAAGGAAGAGGGGCATTTCCAGACCATGCACAGGTCTGCCCAAGCGATGAGGATGAGCGGTGTCCGGAAATTTCGATTTTTACGTTTCAATTTTAAACAACTCGTCTTCTGCATCTCGTCTTCGAAAATCTCCTCTTTTAAAAATCTCGTTTTCGATAAAATCGTCTTTTGAGTGCGATTTTGTGAACGATTTTTTTAAAAAAAGTAGCTTTACACCCAAACGATAAAGGTTTGCTAAACTTTAGGAAAAAATAACATTTCTAGTCTTCATTTCAATTTAAAAAACAAATAATTAACAATTTACCACGAAAAAGCTTTGTTTAATTTTTTTGTTTCGCTGGGGCTTAGGTTTTTAGTCTCTAATAACAAATCATTAAATAAAACTTTATCGTGGTACAGACTTTTAGGTTTTGCCTAAACTTAGGAAAAAAGGTTGCATTCTAATGTTTAAGTCGCCTCGTACGTAAAACCCGGCAAGGGAAGGGCAGGAGGACGGGTGGGGGGAATTTTGAAATGGAAGGAGGCAATTAAACGGGGGTGGGGCAAGCAGGGGAGAAAGAGAAAAAAAGTATAAAAAAGTGACAAAAAAGTAAAATTTAAGTAAACATAGGTATAATCTAAAATGGTTTAAAATCATTTAAACAGATTAAAAACCGCAAAAATTTCGCGGTGATGGCATCCTAATAGGTCAAAGTTTGCGCCATAATATTTGGGATACTTTTTTTCATTTTTTGGCGTGGGGGGAGGGGCAATAACAGGGGCGGGGCGGGGCAGCCACTAATACTAGGGGGCATTTCCTGACCGTGCACAAGTCCAAATAATATACCTTTCTTGCGGCCAAACCTTTGTCTTGCAATGCAGCCATTAAGACAGGAACATCCGAAGTCGATTGATGATTTATCATTACTAAGCACCTATAAACAAAATGAAATTATTTAGATTATGATAAAGTAAAACTTGTTTTTTGCTTAGCCTGTGGCAAACAAAATCATTTATTATAATGATATTTATATCAAATATCCCAGCATTTAGTACCTACTTAAAATAAGAATGTTAATTACATGTAGGAAAAATAAGGAAATCAACAAGCTTACAATTAATTTACGGCCGATATAAAATGAACAGAATCATTATTACAAAAATTGATGCCCATACAAATGTTTAGTTTTTTTGTGGTTACAACTCTTACATCAGATGAGCGGGACTATAACAACGTCTTCTATGGACATATCAACGATTCCCCATACCTCAATTCCGTCCCAAACTCAAACAATGACCACACATTCAGAAAGCTCCATTTCATGAGCATCCGCCACGCCATAACTACTATGCCAGCTGGGCAACCGTCAATTACCACATGGCGATCAACGATCCCAGCAAAAGAGCGCCCACCACTACACTTGAGATGATACCAAATTTCAATTTTACTTTCATACCAACTGATTTATCAACTACTATGCAAACCACAACAACACAAGCTTGGAAATAGTTTCCAGTATCCTGGCCTGCTCATGGTGGGAATGCAAAACAAAGCAAAACAACATCCTTCAATACTTCGTTTTTAAATCAGGATCGCAACAAAACCAGTTACCACCTGGCACCTGAGCAAGTGGAAAGAGGGGGTGAGCAAGGCGAGGAGTGTGCCAGACGGAACAAACCAGGGTTGAACAAAACCCTGGTTACTGGCAAAGAACAACAAAAACAAGCTTGGAAAAAAGCTCATCTGTCTCGTTCTCAGACCCTGAAACAAATCTAAACGCCACCCACAATGACTACTCCGATTAAGACAATATTACCCGTAAGAGATATGCAAACCCTAATTAGTCAATCATCAACCGTGCGTGGAATGATGAGGGTTATGCGATCAGTCTCTGGAGTGTCTCCAACCATTCATAACCCCGCATTAACAACAGAAGATGCTGAACAAGCGACAACAGCTGTGGCAGGAACTGCCAGAAAATCACGTCGATGACGATGACAGAAAATCTGACAATGACATAGCCATTCTAAGGTGAATAAAATTCCTTTGAATCGTCAAAGGATCATTAAATGACCTAACCCACCAAGCTCGGATGCTAAACAGACGAACACAAGAAAACAAATGGCATCTAATAAAGTCTGCTACAATACTTCCTATAGATATGGTCAATACCAATTAATACCTATTCAACCCGTTCGCTAGTATGTACCGCAAACATTTGTGCCCCCAGTTGCCCCACTTTCTTGACAGCCACCACCAAAGGTGCTGCGCCAAACCCTGTCCACCGCACCCCCTACTTGTCACGAGCGCGCATTACCTAGTTTTCTACAACTAGAGGCTCCTTTATTCAATCCTGTCATACCGCATTGGTATGCAAGGAAGCCTCTAGTTGTAGAAAATTAGGTAATGCGCGCTCGTGCAAGTAGGGGGTGCGGTGGACAGGGTTTGGCGCGGCACCTTTTTTGGTGGTGGCTTCAGGTGGGCTTGGGGGCAGCAATGTTTTCGGTACATAGTAGCGAACGAGTTAAATAGGTATTAATTGGTATTGACCATATCTATAGGAAGTATTGTAGCAGACTTTATTAGATGCCATTTGTTTTCTTGTGTTCTTCTGTTTTGCATCCGAGCTTGGTGGGTTAGGTCATTTAATGATCCTTTGACGATTTGTTAGAGGAATTTTATTCTCACCTTAGAATGGCTTTTTCATTTTTTGATTTTCTGTTATACTATGTCATCAACGTGATTTTCTGGCAGTTCCTGCCACAGCTGTTGCCGCTTGTTCAGCATCTTCTGTTGTTAATGTGGGGTTATGATGGTTCGGAGACACTCCAGAGACTAGATCGCATAACCCTCATCATTCCACGCACGGTGATGATTGACTAATTAGGGTTTGCATATCTCTTACGGGTAATATTGTCTTAATCGGAGTAGTCTCATCCATTGTGGGTGGCGTTTAGATTTGTTTCAGGGTCAAGAGAACGAGACAGATGAGCTTTTTTCCAAGCTTGTTTTTGTTGTTCCTTGCCAGTAACCAGGTTTGTTTTTTTCAACCCTGTTTGTTCCGTCTCGCACACTCCTCGTCTTGCTCACCCCCTTTTTCCACTTTCTCAGGTGCCAGGTGTAACTGGTTTTGTTGCGATCCTGATTTAAAAACGAAGTATTGAAGGATGTTGTTTTGCTTTGTTTTGCATTCCCACCATGAGCAGGCCAGGATACTGGGAACTTTTTCCAACTTTGTGTTGTTGTGGTTTTTCATAGTAGTTGATAAATCAGTTGCATATAAAAGTAAAATTGAACTTGGTATCATTCTCAAGTGTCGTGCATGGGCCCTCTTTTGCTGGTAGATCGTTGATCGCCATGTGGTAATTGACGGTTGCCCAGTCTGTCATATGCAGTTATGGCATAGCGGATGCTCATGAAATGGAGCTTTCTGAATGTGTGGTCATTGTTTGAGTTTGGGACGGAATTGAGGTATGGGGAATCGTTGATATGTCCATAGAAGACGTTGTTATAGTCCCGCTCATCTGATGTAAGAGTTGTAACCACAGAAAAACTAAACATTTGTATGGGCATCAATTTTTGTAATAATGATTCTGTTCATTTTATATCGGCCGTAAATTAATTGTAAGCTTGTTGATTTCCTTATTTTTCCTACATGTAATTAACATTCTTATTTTAAGTAGGTACTAAATGCTGGGATATTTGATATAAATATCATTATAATAAATGATTTTGTTTGCCACAGGCTAAGCAAAAAACAAGTTTTACTTTATCATAATCTAAATAATTTCATTTTGTTTATAGGTGCTTAGTAATGATAAATCATCAATCGACTTCGGATGTTCCTGTCTTAATGGCTGCATTGCAAGACAAAGGTTTGGCCGCAAGAAAGGTATATTATTTGGACTTGTGCACGGTCAGGAAATGCCCCCTAGTATTAGTGGCTGCCCCGCCCCGCCCCTGTTATTGCCCCTCCCCCCACCCCAAAAAATGAAAAAAAGTATCCCAAATATTATGGCGCAAACTTTGACCTATTAGGATGCCATCACCGCGAAATTTTTGCGGTTTTTAATCTGTTTAAATGATTTTAAACCATTTTAGATTATACCTATGTTTACTTAAATTTTACTTTTTTGTCACTTTTTTATACTTTTTTTCTCTTTCTCCCCTGCTTGCCCCACCCCCGTTTAATTGCCTCCTTCCATTTCAAAATTCCCCCCACCCGTCCTCCTGCCCTTCCCTTGCCGGGTTTTACGTACGAGGCGACTTAAACATTAGAATGCAACCTTTTTTCCTAAGTTTAGGCAAAACCTAAAAGTCTGTACCACGATAAAGTTTTATTTAATGATTTGTTATTAGAGACTAAAAACCTAAGCCCCAGCGAAACAAAAAAATTAAACAAAGCTTTTTCGTGGTAAATTGTTAATTATTTGTTTTTTAAATTGAAATGAAGACTAGAAATGTTATTTTTTCCTAAAGTTTAGCAAAACTTTATCGTTTGGGCGTAAAGCTACTTTTTTTAAAAAAATCGTTCACAAAATCGCACTCAAAAGACGATTTTATCGAAAACAAGATTTTTAAAAGAGGAGATTTTCGAAGACGAGATGCAGAAGACGAGTTGTTTAAAATTGAAACGTAAAAATCGAAATTTCCGGACACCGCTCATCCTCATCGCTTGGGCAGACCTGTGCATGGTCTGGAAATGCCCCCCCCCTTTTATTGGAGGATTCCCCCCCTTTTTTTCCCCCCGCCCCCCCCCGTTTTATTGCCCCCCCCCCCGCCAAAAAATGAAAAAGACCCTAAAATTATGACGCCATTTTTGACCTATGATGACGCCATCATCGCGAATTTTTTGCAGTTTTTAGCCTATTTCAATGTATTTTAAGCCATTTTAGACCTATTTTTACCTTATTTTCGCTTTTATCGACAGGCAAGTTTTCAAATTAGTTTAAACTAAATTTAAAAGCATTAAATTCACACTGAGTTAAGCTCATCGGTGCAAAAAAGCCGGCTAATGTGAGGTTACTGTACTGTTACTAATCAACCGTATTGTTCAGCGGTGTTAAAATTTTCCTCCTCCCTTTTATATATAGGTGGACAGCCTCTCGGATTTGAGGTGGGTATACTTGTCCCCTGAAATTGGGGGAGGGGGGTTCCAAAATTTTTTTGAAGTATACTCCAAAAATACTATTTTTAGCGTTTTTAGTACTAGGAATTCCAGATTTTAGCGGGGAGGGTGTCTGGGGTACCCCCAAATTTTAGGGGGCTGTCGGCAGTTTCGAGAATTTTGAGGGGTATAAACCCCATCCCACCCCCCTGCCCACCTATGCTCTCATCCGCAAGCGCAAACAAACGTGAGTGATAGAAGGTAATACCCGTCCTCTAATTTTCAACGTTGAATTTCGTCAAAATTTTAAACTGACGCCTCTCCTCCTAATATCACTTAGACTAGTTAATAAATTAATGAATTGAATTATAATTACGTAAAAGTAAGCCTATTATTTCTATCAAAATTTACCTCCATAAAGGGGCAAACGATTGCTGGGCCCAGAACAAATGTTATTTTATAAAATGTTTAAGGTATTCGAACTCTTTTAATTAAAAGTTTGTATGCTCACTAGTTGAACTAAATTCATACCTGTGCACGGTCTGGAAATGCCCCCCCGCTTTATTAGAGGATTCTTTCCCCCGTTTTATTGCCCCCCAAAAATGAAAAAAAAACCCTAAAATTATGACGCCATTTTTGACCTATGATGACGCTATCATCGCGAATTTTTTTCAGTTTTTACCCTATTTCAATGTATTTTGACCTATTTTTACCTTATTATCGCTTTTTTGTCCCTTTTTTCCCTTTTCTCTGCTTTTTTCTCGTTTTTCTCTCTTTTTTCTCCTCTGCTTGCCCCCCGTTTTATTGCCCCCCCCCCGTTTCAAAAAAGGTGCCCCCCGTTTTGGAATTGCCCCCCAATAAAACCACGGGGGGCAGTGCACAGGTTGCCCCCCCCCGTTTCAAAAAAGGTGCCCCCCGTTTTGGAATTGCCCCCCAATAAAACCACGGGGGGCAGTGCACAGTTTTGTAAATTAATCTAATTTTTTTACAGGCGCTGTGGATAATGGCGGCGGAGTTCAAATGGACACCGTTCGGAGTGTGTTCCCAAGTGCACGGGGACCATTTCATTTGGCAAGGGAAGGATGTCCGCGATAAACAACTCATTCTTCTGGAACAACACTTGGAAAAGGTAAGCATCGACACCATAGCATAGGTGACGGCATAGGTGACGGGGTGGGTGGGTGGGTGGGAGATTATACCCCCCAAAAATCTCGATTACTGCCGACCCTCCCTCCCTCCATAAAATTTGGAGGTACCCCAGACAGCCACCCCCCTAAAATTTGGGGGTACCACTGTACCAGTACTAAAAACGCTAAAAAAAGGGTTTTCGGGGTATACCACAAAAATTTTTGGAACACCCCCGCCACAAATTTTGGGGGTCGGGTATATACCCCTAAAATCCGGAAGACTTCATATGATTGACACTTAATACCTTTTAGTAGTTAGTGTGTCCATTGATGTGTCTCGTTTGTGTGTGTGTGTGTGTGTGTGTTGTTATGTGCATAGGTGGGCAGCCTCTCGGATTTGGGGGGGGTCAAATTTTAGAGGGGTGTCTGGCAAGACCCAAATTTTGAGTGGGGTGTACCCAATATTTCCGCGCTGCCTTAAAATGGGCTTAAAACGCGTAAAAAAACGTAAAACAAGCTTATAAAAGCTTTAAAACTGTAAAATTAAAATAAGATCTTATTGCAACTTATAAAGTTTATTTTTTAATTCTTTTAATAATAATGTGTTTATATATTCTTATAATTAGATTAGAAATCATGATTTTTTTAATAATTACGTAATAATAGAATAGTAATTTTATTGTCTTGATTATAAAGTCAAGTGTCACAAACTTTTTAATCCATAATCTTATATTTAATTAAAGATTATATACATACATGGGCGTAGCCAAGGGGGGTCTAGACCCCTCTTTTGGGTCGGCAAAGGGAAAAATTTGTAGTTAGACCCCCTTTTGGGTCGCCACGGATACAAATTCGGGGGTCTGGAACGACCATTTTTAAAAAATTTTTCTCGCGCTTCGCTCAGCGCTCCATTAATTGTATAGTCTCCACTTGCAAAATTGTATTACTTTGTTTTGTAATCTTGTATGACCACGCTAGACCCACCACATTCTTAATGTTTTAATTGGTCTCCACTTCCAAATTTGTGTTACTTTGTTTTTTAATCTTGATACGACCACGCTGGACCTCCCCCCTTTAGATTGTTATATAGTGGTATTAAAAATTGAAAGGTTAGAAGTAATTTGAAAACATTTTTTGGTACTTTGCATTCCTCAGCTGTGATTCAATGTACTCATTTTTCAGTTGTAATGTTTTGGAAATCAGAAATTTTAAGGTATCAAATTATTTGTAAAAAATTTTTCTTTGTTTAGTTGACTTATTGTTATTGAATAATAGAAAAAAAAGAAGTATATGACTGAAACAAGGTAATAAACACTCCGCTAAATAAATAATAAAAAAAACTAAAAATTTTTTAGTCCTTTTATAACGCTTAAAAAATTTTCTCCAGGAGGCGAATTTGGGGGGGGTGTCTCCTGGGTACCCCAAATTTAGGGGGGGTGTCCCCGAGTACCCCAAATTTAGAGGGGGTGTCAGCAAAATTCGAAATTTTGGGGGTATAACCCCCAAACCCCTCCCCCCCTGCCCACCTATGGGTGTATGTGTGTTTTTTAAAAAACAAAGGGTATCTCCATATACGAGCAGCTTCTCGGATTTTAGGAAGGTAAAGTATATAGGTGTTTTTTTTGGGGGGGGGCAGAGGGGTCCACTCCCCTAGAGCCAAAATTTTGGACCCTCCTACGAAAAATCCAGGGGGCCCCCTCCTGCCCCCAAAGCTTGAGAGCGGTCCGGCTTCATCCCCCCTCCTAGCGAGGCTAACCCCCTCCCTCCCCCATCCTCCCGACCGATTTGGAAGTATATTTTTTTATTTACTGTCAAAAACATGGTTTTTTTAGTTAAAAACAGTGTTTGAATACACTTTTTAGGCCTAAATGGGTTGTTTTAGTACATAAAATTCAATATTAGACCTAAAAACATTTAAATTATCAAGTTTGTTATCAACAAAAAAATTTTGTTAAAAAATTGAACCCCTGACCCCCCCCCCTAAAATTGAAATCTCGCACCCGGGGTCGACGCCCCTAAAAAGCCAGGGGGGTCCGGACCCCCCTAAAAAATTTTGGCCTTCCACCCGGGGGTGGACCCCTAGCCGACCCGACCAAAAACACCTATGTACTCGACCGCCAAATTTGAGAGAAGGATGTACCAAAATGTTTTGAAGGTATCCCCAAAAACCCTATTTTAAACGTTTTTAGTACTGGTGGGACCCCCTCCCAATTTTAGCTGGGTGTCTGGGGTTCCTCCAAATTTTAGGGGGAGGGAAGTGTCGGCAGTTTTTAGACTTTTAGGGGAGTATAACCCCACGCAGTATAACCCGCCCACTTTTGTCTATATATAGTCTCCCAGCCTCTAAAATTTTTTTGTCTTTTACGCTTCCTGCTCAAAAAATTAGGAAAATGTAAACATCAAATGAATGGTATGGTAGTTATAGTCATAAATATCTATGCTTTAATGTGGAGCTCCGGGCTTTTAATGTGGAAAGAACTTGAGGCTCTGCCCGAAAACATTAGTTTCACCTCCGCACTGCACAATGGTACTGCACTTGGAGCATTGCACACTTCCTAATTTAGTGTCATAACTCAAGCGCCATATTTCTAAACCATCAATACAACGTAAATCGTGGCGTTTTAGGTTTTTTGGTCGCGGGATCGGCGCTGGGTACTTTTGTTCCCGGAAGGAGGATTCCTGTACAAGCGCCTCCGGTCCTCCCAGGAGTATGCCAAGAAGAACGGGTTCCCCCATCTCGAGCACTGCACCCTCCCGCGCACTGGTGCCGTCCGCGTAATCCTTGAGACCTGCGCCGTCTGCGGATCTCCCCGCTCCAGCAGCGAGTCCACGGTCGCCAGCGGAGCGCCGGAGGCCAGCAGCAGCCAGGAGAGCGCCGGGACCCCTACGGCGGCGACAGAAACAGAGCCGGAACAACCGAAACCCAGCTCATCCAACAGCAATAGCGACGACGAGTGGGAAGAAGTAAGTGCGAAAAATAAAGAATATAAAAAAGAAGAAGAAAAAGGTGAGCGCAAGACGAGATTTTACCAGTTAGGTTTGTTCACTCACACCAGAGCGACAAGTGCGCGCTTTTAAACAACTGGGTGGGTTCAGTGTTGTTGTTGCATTACCTGAAACTTATCTTTCCTATGCAAATTATGCAAAGGGCAGGCGCTAAGACAAGCCTGGCTTGGGTTCAGTGTGCAAGACAGGTACGCACTGAATCCTAAAAAATGCCAAATATAGTCAAGCGCAATACAGCAAGGTCTTCTACCTCGCCACTAGCCTTTGACTGCGAAGTCCCATTGTACTGCTTTCCTGTCGCTTCCTCCGTTCCCACAGAAGGCCAGGATCTAACAGCAGACAAATGGTACTGTTAAGGAACCATTATTCTTTATATCCTGTCCAGCCAACACCGAAAACATTCAAAGTCACTTCGTTGAAGGAATAACATACGTAGGTGAGAAAGGGGGGGCAGGATGGGGTCCACCCCCCCTGGCCTCGAAATTTTGGGACCCCCCCCCTTGACGAAAATCTAGGGGCCCCCCTCCCCCCAAATTTCCGAATTTTTTACCCCTGACCCCCCTCTAGAATTTGAAATCTGACCCCCCCTCCCCCCTCCCAAATATTTTAGGTACTTTTTTATACTAAATTTTCTTCCAAAAACGTAAATTTTCATCACATATAGATATTATGGTTTTACACCCTTTTTTATACCAGAATATCGCTTTTTATTCAATAAAATGTAGTTTTATCTTATAAAAAGATCAATATTAAAGTTTTTATGGTTTAAAACTGTTTTCCTTTGGACACCGGACCCCACCTAACCCCCTCTTAAAATTTGAATGCAGATATCTGTTCTCGCTAGCATTCGTGCATATATATTTTCAGGCCTATATTTTCTAAAAAAAAAACACAATAAATTGTTCAATAAAACAACAATATTTTTACTTATTCTCCAAAGTATTAAACCGAAATACCACGAGGCGACACCAAATAGCCTCACACCAAATAGCGACATATAAAAAAACGAACGTGTTTTATCAAAACCCCTTGCAAACTTTATTTTAAAATAATATAGCGTGTTCCAAACGGCCTTAAAATTTTGACAATACTTTGAAACTGCAAATTTACCTTAATTTCGGTCAACAAATAGAAATAAGAAAATTCTCATTTTGGAGAACTGCCAACCAGTCCATTTATAATGATTTGGAATGGCATAAACATTACTGATCTTAATAATCTTCTTACAAAATGAAAAGTAAGAGATTTTTATTTAATTTTTATTTAAAATGATGTTAATTAGTTATAATAAAAAGATGGAAGGTGTGATATAATATTATAATCAATCCTGTTTATTTTTTAAGAAAAATTCGCAATACATTCTTGTTTATAGCATTATTGTTATAATTGTAGCAAAAGAAAAAAACAACATTATTAAAAAACCAAATTACAAATCGACTTATCATTGTAAGGAAAAAGCAAAAAATAAAACGGTCATTTTTTTTAATTAATATCTATTTACGAATTTTATGCAAAAACCCATGGCTTGTTAGATTTGTCGCTTCCAAATAGCCTTCGGGTTTAGTTATTCACTCTGAAGTGACAAATGAGAACGCTATACCGCTACATCTTCGTCAATTGTTTGTTTGTTATTTTTTATCTTCCATGGCAGAAGAGCGCGGTTTATTCTCATAGTCTTTTTTCGCATGCCTCCAGAAGGAAGAGGTATGGGGATCTGCGTCTGCCTTTATTTTAAAACCTTTAGAGTTCAATCTGGAACTGGATATCGAGTCAGTGATCTTCATTAGGAGCAGCTTAGTTGCAGGACTTCATGGCATACGGCTGCGCATGCACTATACTGTGTCTTGTGGGACTTTCGTCACGCTCTCTCCAAACCGTTTAACGACGACATCATTCAAAGATCAAGCTTGGCTGCTGGAATCCAACGCGGACGCGGATATTTTAGTTTTACAGAATCGCTATGTTATCATAGGTGAGAACGGTCGGGGAAGCCAGGGGGAGGGGGTGGTTACCCGGGGTAAATCAAATTTTGAATTCTAGGAGGGGGGTCCCAGGAGGGTCCGGACTTCCCCCTAGCTTTTTAGGGGGGTCAACCCGGGGTGCGAAATTTTAAAATAACGGAGGGGGTTAGGTGGGGTCCGGTGTCCAAAGGAAAACAGTTTTAAACCATAAAAACTTTAATATTGATCTTTTTATAAGATAAAACTACATTTTATTGAATAAAAAGCGATATTCTGGTATAAAAAAGGGTGTAAAAGCATGAATATCTATATGTGATGAAAATTCACGTTTTTGGAAGAAAATTTAGTATAAAAAAGTACCTAAAAATTTCCCGAAGGGGGAGGGGGGTCAGATTTCAAATTCTAG
>JASAMX010015564.1:0-44637 GCA_030248175.1 Microlaimidae sp. YZB2_3
TACTTCGTTCAGTTACGTCTATTCTACGCACACACACACACACACACACACGCACTAAAATAATATAATTTTATAAATTGACTTTTTTGTTGATTTTATAAATGTTTTTGGCAATATGCACAGCATTTCAAACAAATTAACTAAAAGTTTATTTTGATATTTGTTATGATATAAAAATTATACAATTTCTTTTCGTGGTTTTAAAAACTTTTTTCTAGTCATAATATATTGTTTTATTTTTGGTTTGAAAGCCGTCAATCAATAAAAAAATGTTAAAAAAGTGTTAAAAAATGGTGAAAAATTTTGTACAATACAAACATATTTTTACGATGTTTTTGGTAATCGCTTTATGTATCTCTGCCTTTATGATTTTAGTTTTTGATTTTAACTTTATATGACTTTTTTCAGGTAGTAGGCAATTATTTTTTACCAAATTTGTTTCTCTTACTTTGAATTTTAATCAGACCAGTATCGCATGCTTTCTTTGATTTAAAACTGGTAATAATTAATCACCCTTTAAATAATAGTTTCTATTAAAGAGCTTAATATGTGTATTTTTCTACTATTACGTTTTTAAAAGGGTTTAAAAAATACGTCTATAAAATAAGGAGCGAAACATATTACTAAAGTGTTTACGTTTTTTAACTTATGTTATCAAATCAGCTTTTAAAGTTTATTTTATTCTTATGTTTATAATTAAAAATACAATTTTTTTGTACTTTTTTCATATTTTACCACACTTCTGATATTTTTCTTCTTGCTTGTAATTATCACATGTGAAATTGTGCAAGTTTTGCTTTTTTTTTATTTTTTAAAATTAATAGTTTCTTTACAATTTTATAGGCAAAATATTTTTTTGTTAATTTCAACATTTTAGCCATTAATCTTCGGAAAAATTAGTTTTATTTATTTTGCTGTTTACTGAAAATAATGCATGGAGATTTATTGAAACTGCAATTTGTTTTTTTCTAAATGCGTTCGCCATAACGTTGGTTCAGTCGAAGGCGCTTTTTAATCTTTGTTTTATTGTAACGAAAAAAATCATTTGGCACTGTTTTTTTTTTCATCGACTTTTTCCATTACCCTTTTGCTAGTTGAGCGACAATCGAAATTCTGGGGATCACTAAGGTCGGAGGGAAATGAGAGAGAGATCGATCGGAGCTTCCGGCCGAATTCGGGAGGAATCGAGGGCAAACTCGTGCCGATTCCGCCGCCGAAAACAACGATCCAGATCGCACGCGCGGTACTCGCCGTCCGCCGATACCACAAAAGAGGTTGTGCGAATTGTGCGCATAAAAGAAATCGCTCGACGACTGACCGCAGAATAAATTCGAATGAAGTAAGTTACACAGTTGAAATACTTTCGCACCCATTTTTTATATATTTAGAATTTGGTTCTGAAATTATATTATATTGTTGAAAGTTAAGAGCTAATTTACAATGTAAAAGATGAATACAAACACGAAGGCTTTTTGCTGATTAAGTCATGTATATATAATGGGATTTTACTTTAATAGAAATAAATTTTATGGATTCAAATCAAAAATCGCAGTTCAGGAACATGTTATAATATGTATCACATTTTATTGATTTTTTGGGTTTGTTTGTTGACTATGGTGTTATAGTCAGTAAACACTGCTGTGTGAAGAAGATTTGCATTAAAGAAAATTTAGAAATTTTAGCTTACAAACTTATTATAGTGAAAGATCAGTCTGTGGTTAGAACGTTTAGCTACACTTTGATTTGAATTGTTTGTCGAACGAACAAAGGATCTGTTTTGTATGTGAAATCTCTTTTTTTCAAGTATATGTATGATTTTGTTCAGTTCAGTTTAATACAATAAAATAATATGATCAGCTGTTTTTGTCATCAAAAAAAAATCATACGCTAAAAATACATTAAAAGAAACACTAAAAATATGAAAAAAGTAGCAAAAACCTTAGTGACATATTGCAACAAATTATTGTTTGTTTGAAAAAGATGTAAACTCTTTGACTTTTTGACGATATCTTATTATTTTTTATAGTTTAAACTTTTTGTCAATCATATATATTTTGAAATATCTACGCGTGCATTGACTCAAACGAATAACGCTAAAAAGCCGCTCAAGTCATGTGTATTTTTTCTGACCAAATTGGCCACCGGTCATTTAAACATGGTGCCCCAGCAATGACCACCGATAGATTGTGACCAGTAGCCATGCCGGTGTCATAAAATATTTCCTTCCTCGTTACACAGTTTCTCCGGGAAGGGGGTGTGGGAGTGGGGGAATATTTTGATTCTGCGTCGGAATATTTCCTGCCCCCTCAGAATATTTCTTCCATCCGTAGGAAATATTTTGAGTTTGTGCCAGAATTTTTTTTAAACTGTTATAACATACTTTTAATAGTTTGTCGCCTTAAATCTTGCTATTAAATTCTTTGTAAATAAAATATAAGTCTTCAAGGTTGTTCGATTAGGTTATTTAGACTTTTATATTCTTTTTCTTATAATTTTTTTTTCTAAACAATAACAAGTTATTTTTAAAAAAATCTAAATTGTCAGGTTATTTTGTCGAAAAAAGACTTTTTCTTAAAGATGCGGTATCAAACCAAACTGTTGTTTTCGATTTTGCTTATTTTTTGTGAAAAGCTTTCTTCTGCCTCCAATAGCCCACAAAATTTGTTTCATCATAATATCTACAGTAGTTGAGGAGATATAACCCTCCAAAAGTGGCGTTTTTCGACAATTCTGTACTTGAAAAATTGCTAAATGGGCATAGAAATTTAAGTTACAAAATACGCACTCTAAGAAAGCAGCTACTTTCTACTTTAATTTGATACCTTGATTTTTAAGATCGGTGCAGTATTTGTCGAAATATTGCGTTTCCTGTACAAAAAATTCGCGATTTTTTTTGCTGGAAAAATAAGGAACAGCAGTAATTTGATTAAGCTTGCCCAACATTTTTTGCTATCACTTTGTATTTTTAGCAACAAAATTGAGGGTTTTTTTGTACGGAAAACGCAATGTCTCGACTAATACTGCACATATCTTAACGATAAAGTATCAAATTAAAGTAAAATATAGCCGCTTTCTTTGAGTGTATCTTTACAATTTAAATTTAAATACCCATTGAACAATTTTTTAAGTACAGAATGGTCAAAAACGCCATTTTTGAAAGGTCATATCTCCTGACCCAGTGGAGATATTTTGATGAAAGCAATTGGGGGCAAGAGTAAAGTTTTTACAAAAAATAATCAAAATCGAAGACAAAAAGTTTGACTTGGTACCGCGCCTTTAAGTAGTTTTTTTAATATTCCATTAACAAAATATCTTATCGGAATATTTCTTTATATAGGGTTTATGAGTATTTTTTGTTCCTAAATAATAATTGTTTTTTTATTTATTATGTGTATTTTACGTTTTTAAATGAATCTTTGGTTTCTGAGAAAATTGGCTAAAAATTATTTATTTTATAACGAATTCTGATTTTGTGGCGGGACCGCGGACACAAAAGATTTTTTTAATATGTAGGTCTATTAAAACATTTATGAAAAAAGTTATAATTTGACTTTATGACTGGACAAATAAAAACAATAAAAAAACAAAAAAAATAAAAACAAAACAATTTTTAACTTAAAACAATTTAAAAAAACTAGAGTTAAATTAATACACTTTAATCAAATCTGCAATTAAATTTACTTACAACTGTTTTTTTTAAACTGTAAGAGTTATTCTTCTATTACTTTAAAACCCACAAAAAGTTTACGCGTATAAGGCAGAGGAAATATTCCGACCTAAAATCAGATTATATTTCCTTCTCCCGGAGGAGATATTCTAGACGCAGCCAGAATTATTTCCTCCTCCTGAAGAAAAATCAGGGGGAGGAATATTCTATGGCAGCAGGAGCAAATATTTAATGACATCGGCCAAGTTTAGGCTTTGGTTTTGGCTTTGGACCAGACACCGGTAACCAGGCCACCGTTCATTATTTCCATCGCTAGAACCTACCATCCCGTGTCACCAGGATAAAAAACATGTCAGCATACAAAAGCCAATTAAAAAAACAAAAGGGCTTGTGGCCAGATTGGAATTCTTCTCATTGGCCCTAAAACAAATCATAAGTCACAAAAAACTGCTCAGTTAGCAGTTTTAGTGAGCGGTTTCTTGTATTATGTACTATCTGTCATTTTTACGGTAGAAATAAGCTTAAAAGCGAGATTCTTGATTGTTTTTCCTAAAATTAATGTTATTTCAATCCAATGGGACTTTTTTGTATGATAGATCTTAAACTTTTTTTAATTGCAAAAAATTATAAAAACACATTAACTAAAAACACAAACTGTGTTCGTTTGGGGCTATATAGCTCTTATGTTGCGTGATGTTTTTTATGGGTTATGTTGTTTTATCAATTACAGAAAATGCTTTTATTTGAAAGTTTGGGATAGACTTTTTAAATTTAATTTTTAAATATTGAATAGTTTTACAATCAAAACATTAAAAAAACCTATATATGTTTGAAATTAGTTTCAAAGCACAAAGTTCAACTTTATTTTTGCTAATTCGAAATCATTGTTTACGAAATACTATTTTAGTGATGATTTCTAACTATTGTGATGTTTAATCAAAAAACCAAAATTTATTTTGCACAAACTGATATATTAAAGCATTTCATCATGATAAAACATATCATAGTGTAGCAATTTTAATTAAGTATAGGTTTAAATTAAAGAAAATAAGAAAATTATGATTTTTTTAATTTTTTTTTCTTGTACCCTCTATCGTAGAGTAAAAGACGCTTATTCAGAACTATTCTATAAATAAAAAAATTAAAATCATTTTTTAATAAAAACGACCGCCACTTCTATGACACAAATGTACTAGTTTTAACATTTTCAATTTTAAACTTCATTGCCTTGTTGCTGTTAAAATACGTGTTTGTAAATTTTAATAACTTGGTAAATAAAACATTTTATCCAGTAATAAAAATTTTTAAAAAAAATTGTACTGTTTTTTTGTTATTTTAAAAAATAAATTTAAATTTGTTGCTTTTGCCAGTTAAAATGAATCTATGATTTTAAACCACGCAACAAAATAAATTATTTCTATGTTGAATTTAAACTTATGTGGGATTTAAAAAACTGACCCCAACAAGGGATTAGACACCAAAATTCTATTTGACCCGATTATCATTTTCAAATCTGGTTTTTCTTTTGGAACTAACTCAAAATTCCAGCTTGTTAGCGTTAAAAAAGAATATGGGGTTCGGCGGGTCTGGTTTTTGGTTTTCTTTATTCTTTGTTGTTCTGCCTCCGGACGTACTAATGTCGCAAAATTACGTCCATTATCTTCGATTTATTTCAGCACCATGCGCCTACATTTTTCAACACTAGTCAATTTCGGATTATTTAGCGAAATTTCTCTCTAGTTACTTATTAAAAATAAACATTTAAGACGTAAGGATTGCGCGCGCAGTCATTTTGCTGTAACAAAAGCATTTAGAGTGTAAAAAACACTGGTGGAATATCATTTTAACTCATTTTATTTCAGTTGTCAAAAACTTTATTCAATGAAAAAATAAATTTCAATATAAAAAAATAAGTTAATTTTACTTTAACACAAAAAAATTATTGTTGTTTTTTTGGTTTTGTAAATACAATTAATTTATCCGAATTTAACGAGAACATAAATTTGCAGAAAATGTAAGAACCTAGTTGGTGGAGGAACACCCAATCATTGTGAATTCCTGTCGAATTAACGCGGAGCCTGGAAACTTGAAGCTCTAAAAAATTGATTTGGGCTTAGATTTAGGCTTCGCTTAGGTTTAGGTAAAAGTTTTAGCGATTTTATTTCAACTTACCGTTTTCACTGGGTGCACATTTTCCATTTATGGCTCCAAGTTCTTTATTTTTGCCTCCAATTTCCAGCTCCAAGTTTTCTAGATTCCATCTACCCTAATTCGAAAAAAATAATATAAATATAGAAACTATAAAAATAAACACATTTAGCAGCTATATTTATTATAAAAGACTTGTTATACCCAATAATTTTAGAAAAAATGTACTTGTTGTTTAACAAACCGCTTCATATCTCTGTTTTTAACGTGAAAATCAAAGTTATTCCAGTCTGTTTCTATGATTCATTATTTAAAATTCTTTTGTAGATGTTTTTTGTGAAGTAATAAAATTATTATTTAATATTATCATGTATCTAAATATATGATGTATTTGCACTTAACATTCCAAAGTTCAACTTAAAGATTTTTTTAATTTTATTTAGCATTTTAAATATTCTATTTTTTATTCCGATTATCATGGACTGTTTTGTTATTGTTTTTTTGTTTTAAAAATACTATTGCTATATTCTTGTTTCATTACTTGTATTTGAGCGATAAAAAAGACGATTAATTTTTTTAAAAAAATCTAAAAATATTATAGTTTCGAATTTCTGTTTTGTAAAATTGTTTTGAATTAAAAATACTTAAAGTAAATTAGTCTGCTCAACAATCAATCACCAGTTTATTTCATCCATTGAATATCGAGCGAATTTGGAACAGACAGAATGCTCAATTATAAATAAATTTACGCTAAAAAACAAACTGTGTTTTCAAACAAACAAACAAACGGCTCCAATCTCTCTGTGTTTGGCTCCAAGTTTCCGTTCCATTGACCCTAAATCTAAATTTTGTTTTATTTCATTCATAAATAAATAAATTATTTTCCGAAAGAAGTTCGCAACAATGAATTGTATCTTTTGTGTGACAGACTTTTATAAAAATAAGACTCCTTCCTTTTTTCTTAAAAATTAAGGTAAAATAGTGATTTTATTTTTTTTAATTAAAAAAATTAAGTTAGAAATTGGACCACACTACAGTTGAAATAAAACAAACACCACAGCGTTTCCGAAAATATCTCCTTTTTATTCATAACTGCTTAGAATCGAACGAATATTAAAACCTAACCTTTGGTTACGCTAGGCTCTTCTCTGCGAAGTTTTATCAAAATTCCGTTTACTAATTAGGAAGTAAATATATTTAGGATACTTGTCTTTTAATATAAGTTCATTTAAGCTTGAGTTTAAAGTCAATGACATGATTTATCATATATCTTATCAAAAGTCGATAATACGATTATCCGGGACAAAGGTGTGACACTCGTATTTAACAAACGCGGCCATGCGAAAGACAACCAGCGGACGGACGGGTGTCATCGTGACGGAGGGGTGTCATCGTGACGGACGGGTGTCATCGTGACGAACGGGTGTCGTGATAAATGTTTTGAAAACTCTTTTTCCAATGAGATTTTGTCTTGCTGGCTGATTTTCAAACACCTTTTCAATTTAATACCGTATCCTTGACAAAAAGTTGAATGAATAACAAAAAAAAGCTTCAAAGAAACAAAAAGAAATAACAAAGAATGTATCACTGTGATAAAAATTTATATTTTATTGGGGCATCACTTTGACAAAAAGTAAACCAACCTAAAAAGGTCAAATTTAAGCTCCCTTTTGTTACAAAAATACTTCCAAAACCAGCTAAAACAGGAGGTTTGTATCAATTAGTCAAAAAATTAAGAACAAAAAAACGCTCAATTAAAAAGGAATTCAAATTTTAAACTCGGGGCTGGCGAAATCAAAATCTCTCGTTCTACTCAAAATCTCCTACTCGGCTGTCACAATTCCTATTATAGAAGTTCTCAACATCCTACATAAACTGTGCTTTGTCTTTAAAAAATTTAATTCCTAAAATATTTTTAAGATTTTCTAAAATATCCTAAAATATTAAAGCAACACTTCTATTTTTCTTAAATCTTCTGTGTATTTTTAAAAAAAATGTTATAAAATAATTTTATTCTGCATAATAATTCCAAACAAATTCAAAGTAGCAAGAAATCATTTTTTAAAAGTTTATTATTATCGTTTTCGGTTTAATAGTTTAATTTATTTTTTTATTTTTATAAAGAATATGGTAAAAAATATTTAAATATTTAAAGATCTATAATTCCATGTATTCATTTTATTAAAATCACTAAATTGGGTTATAATAGACAAATTTAATAATCTTAAATGATAAATTTTGTGATATTTTATTATTTACTGTCGTTTTTGTGATTATTTTCATTTGCCACCTTTTTTTTAGTGGCAAAAAGGTCAAAATTAGACGTCTTCCCCCAGAGATCAAATTTTTGTCAAAGCTATGCGTGAATAGAAAATAAGTTTATAATACAGTTATACATTCTTTGTTATGTATTCTTTACCGGTACTCACAATTTTTGAAATAGAAAAAAAGCCTGTGAAAACTTTACTGGACGCTAATAAAGCAAACTATTATGCCAAATTATAGTTTTAAAAATTATGACTTCTATATGTTCTCGTCGTTATTCTATTCGTTTATGCAATACATGAATATTATTTTCATGACAATGCGTAGTTAAGTTTTCGGAAGCCATCCAGGAAAATTTAAAATGTCTTTGAAAACAGCAATTCGAAACATTTTTTGATCGTGACACTCGTCCGTCACGATGACACTTGTTCGTCACAATGACACCCGTCCATAACGATGACACCCGTCTATCACGATGAAACCCGTCCGTCCGCTGGTTGTCTTTTGCATGGCCACGTTTTTGAACACGTTTGTTAAACACATATTTAGTTTGATAATAAAAATTAATTAATTGCGAAATAACAACCACCACCCTGTAAAAAATGTTGGTCAAAAAAACGAAATTATTTTTTACAGAAAAATGTGGTTCCGGTGTACCGCTCCGCATTGATTGAAAAAATTTATTACAAATTGAATTCACTTTTACGGTGATGTGTAATTTTATGGTAAATAAAGCTGAGCGGTTTAAATACAGTGTGTTTATATAAAACTTTTGAAGTTAAATAAAGTACTAAAATAATATCACACCTGTTTCCAAAGTTTAAGCAGTCTTACACTATGTATTAATTGGAAGCATTACTAAAGTCTTTTTTCAACTAAAGCTAAAGTCTTCCAGGCTGAAAGGGCGTAACCGTTCTCCGCCAGGAAGAAATAAACAATAAATTTGCGAGCGAGAAAAATTAAAAAAGTTTTCAGCCGTTATGTAACCAATTATTATTTAGTTGCGTCATGTGTTTCTCTGCACGTGATATTTTCTCAAAAACGAGTGGTTACTTTACCACTCATCTATTTTCACCCTGATAGAATTTATCTTTAGTCCAAAAAATTACATGTAAAAAAACCCGGACTTTAAAAAATAGGTTAAAACAATGACCAAAGGTTACAGAAACTCTTGACATTGTTTTATTTTTGTTTTATTTTCTCATTTTTCTGGTTGAAAAAAAGTAATACGTTTTATGACAAATTTACACTTCGCGTTGGGAGACCGTACTCTCATTTATTTTATGCTAGGCAGTTACCGTGTATTTTTATTTTTTATTCCTCAGAAAATGAATCATCTGAAAACATTCCAGTTTATTTTTGGTCGGTTGTAAATAATTAGCGCGGATGGGGATCGATAACGGTGTGAAAATCGGCGGCAGACATGTCGGAAGACGGCGGTGAGGAGTTTACACCAAGAACCGGTGGGGAGTTTGGCCGGCGGAATATTATTGCCGATTGTAAATTTGTAAACTGTCATGTCGCGCATCCGAACGGGATATGAAACTTAAATAGGTGTGAAGAGGAAAAGACAGCGAAGGGGGTTCCGCTCCGTTCGCCATGCTTTTCTGCGGAGGCTAAGGCTGAAAACATTGCAAACCGCTTTTTCAACACTCTCTTCGACGTTTTTTCTCCCCTTCGGTAAGAGAGCTAATTTTTGTAATGTTTGTTTTTTTACAGTTTACAATGTAATTTGTAAATGTAATTTTTGTTTTACTTACAATTTTTAACATCAAGAGTATGCTAATGTCAAAATGAAAGTTTTAAGACTGGCGTTCTGTAATAATTTGTTATATAGAGACCCTTATTCCAAGCTGTCAGATCGATAGTCTTAGATTTCGTTCAAATTAATATATTTAATATTTCAGATGTTGTGAATGACAATAAGACCATTTTTAGCTCAATTTGATCAACCCGTATGTCTGTGGTATTCCCTTGAAGTTGGTGCCCTCGACTTTTTTTGAGATTTTTTTTGGAAAAAAATTGATTTTTTGAAATGACAATAAAAACCTACGGTAATTTATTTTGTTTTTTTTTCATTTATTTTGTGGTGGAACTTAGTTCTTACCTATGTAAAATAGTTTGATTTTTTAAAAATCAACATTATTTTGCTAAATTTTTAATTTTTGAACATGAAATTTTACAATTTTTCAAAAAATTAAAAATTTTTGAAATTTTTTTGGTTTTCAAAATCAACTAGATTACCATTTTAAAATATTCAGACCGCGCTACCCCTTCGTTGTTATTTAACTCCTATTTAGTCCTTTCAACTGTAAAAAAATAAAGAAAGAAGGTACGCTTTTTTGAGAACCAATCATTTAAATGCCTAAAATTTTAGAAGCAAAAATAAACAATTGCAGAATTGAGATAATTAAGTTATGTATTTCAAGCCATATATTCCATTAATAATGCTAAAATTATCCATTTATAAGTAAAAATATACAAATTTTTCAAAAATAAACTTTATTTTCAAACATTTTAAATTTTGACAACCAAAATTTTGCAATTTCGCAAAAAACATAAATTTTAAAAATCATTATTTTTTCCAAACTTAACCGGTTTACCGATTTAGCAACATGATACCAAACTTATCAAAAAATGGAACAACATGTGGCTATATAACTTCAAAAAATTTCTTTATATTTTACATTATTTAGCTGTCATACAGTCCATTTAATCATAATAAAATTATGAAAATAAAATTACCCTTTTTTGTATATCAACCACTAAAATTTTAGGAGCTACGTTCTAATATATAAAATTGCCCAATTGTAATAATTCAGTGATGCATTTCAAACAATATTCTGTTAATAATGCTGAAAATAGCAATTTTAAATACAAAAATATAAACTTTTCAAAAATCAACTTAATTTTTAAAAATTTGTAAGTTTTATAACCAAAATTTAACAATTTTTCAAAAAAACTAAAATTTCAAAAATCTTTTTTTCTTTCTAAACTACACAAGTTTATCTATTTAGAAAAATGAAACCAAACTCATATTTTGGTATTCTTGATAGTTTTTAATATTGCGCATTTATTAAAATAAGGTTCACTATTAATTATTATTATTTAGTAAAAAGGTAAATTATTTAGTAAAAAATTTATAAAAATAACGCATTAAAAATTATTTACAAGGTGCTTATATTTTTTCAGTGGATTTTTATAATGATTTAATTCGATATTTCTCGAAATAAATATGTTATGATTATTTTTTTAAATTCATATGTTTTTATATAAATTTATTTTAAACGAAAGAAAACATAAAAAAGGAACTTCGCAACGCCTTATGTATTAAAATTTACAAACTCTCATTATTTCCGATTTTTGGTGCAATTTAGATCAAATTTTATGAACTTTTTAATGACACACAGTTTTTATTATGAATTTTAAGCTTCCATATTTTGCTTGGGTATTTTTTATTGACTTATTGTTTTGATACTAAAACTGCATTTTTTAATTAACCAGATAAAATTAATAATTCAGAAGGACAACATCGTAGATTAAAAAACCAGTTTAATAATATCAGACATTTAAAATCTATGCCTTAAAAAAATGTTGTCATTGAAATATTAAATCAAAATTGCGAAAACAAAATATTTTGATAATAATCAAGTTTTTCATGAGAGGAATTAGTGTATTTCTTTATTTTTATTGTAGTGTTATTATATCATAAAATATTATCATGATTGTATTTTTGATTATTTAAAAATGCGGTAAAGGATTAAATTTTTTGCCTTCAATTTCAGTAATACCTAGTAAGACCTTATTCTGATTTAAACTTTGTAATTTTTTTCATTCAAACATCTCTATGATTCAAGTGATATAACAATTCAAAAAGAACCAAAAAGATATTTTTTTGCTTAAAAAATTTTCCTTCCAATACTCAAAATTTAAAAAAAAATAAATAAAAAATCTTTATTTCACCAACTCGATTGTATGTTATTATAAAGTATTTTTCAAGATATGTATTTTTATTCCTTTTTCTAGTGGAACGTTGAAATTGGGAGAACGGATAAAAAATATGGCTGTTGTTTTAAATAATACTGAATTCTATTTTATTCGATTTTTTTGTAAATTCTTATCTAAAATGTAAAAAACTGCCTTAAATATTTTACAAAGGTTTGTTTTGACTAACATGTTATGAAAAAAAAATGAAAAATCACTTCTGTTAACCATTTTTACGTTAAAAAATGAATAAGCTAAAATTCGCGAATTGTTTTCACTAAAACAATTTTATCATATTTTGTTACGACAAACTTACAAGTCTTGTTCAAAAATGAAATTAACAGGAGGCCAATGTTTGATGATTTTTGTATAAAAACATCACAAATCAGAGGACTTGTTTTGTACAAAATAGGCCAAAACTGTCGTTTTTAGCTAGATTTGAACTCAGTTTTTAAACTGACATATATTAACCAAAAGATATCAAGAAACAGTGTAAAATTTTAATAGATTAACAAAATTTAAGAAATAAAAATCAATTCTATTTTGTTCCGTACGGATATGACAAATTATGGTTATTACTGCTTTTTTGATTAAGTGATTGATACTACATTTGTCATTTAAATACTTAGCTTTGTTGGTCGTAGCCGCTTTAAATTGTCAGTTAACTTGATATTGTTTTGCTTACAAGTTAACTAAAAGTATCGTAAATTTCTTAGTAGTTTTTTATTTGTAAAAGTTCTGGTGCTAAAACAACAGTATAACATAAGAATAGAATTTTATCTGGTAAATAAAAAAATACAGTTTTAGTATCAAAACAATGAGTCAATAAAAAATACCCAAGCAAAATATGGAAGCTTAAAATTCATAATAAAAACTGTGTGTTATTAAAAAGTTCATAAAATTTTATATAATTTGCACCAAAAATCGAAAATAATGAGAGTTGTAAATTTTAATAAGGCGTTGCGAAGTTCTTTTTTTATGTTTTTTTTCGTTTAGAATAAACTTACATAAAAACATATGAATTTAAAAAACATCATAACATATTTATTTTGAGAAATATCGAACTAAATCATTATAGAAATCCACTGTAAAAATATAAGCACCTTGTAAATATTTTTTAATGCGTTATTTTTATAAATTTTTTACTAAATAATTTACCTTTTTAATAATTAATAGTGAACCTTATTTTAAAAAACGCGCAATATTAAAAACTATCAAGAATACATGAAAATTAATTAACGGACTGGCACATATTTTTACGTATTGTTTTTAAATTACCGGACCGCATAAATGTTTTTTTTTTTTAAATTATGCATACGTATGAATATAAAAAAATGCATACTTATGCATATTGGTTGGATCCACACATATTCCGTATAATTTGTTCTTTATTTCTCATTCTTCTTTTCTTTATTAATTAATTTTTATGTATTCTTGAACTATTCCAAAATACGTAAGTAAAATTTTTAAAATTAAAACATAAGCGGATTATGGGCCTTATAACTTTTAATTTTCGTATTTTCTCATCATGGTGATTTTTGTGACAAAAGTTTGGTGTAATTTGGAAACATTTATCAATAAATTTACATTTAGATGAAATTTAAGATGTATTATTTTGATGTATTTGTATATACAATTGTATTTGTTGTGATTTCATGAGGCAACCCAACAGAATTCACCAATACAAATTATTTGTAAAAAAACTGGTTTTTGATTTACCAGGCCATGGTTTTAAAATAAAAATAAATTTTTATTATTTTTGTTTTTAGAATCACCCACTGCATGTTAATATGTGTTTAATTGCCGATTGATTCAACTTGTAAAACGAAAACTGAGATATTGACGCCTTTTTCACTGTCGTTGCTATTTGGAGGTCAAATCCGTCCTTTTTTTGGATTGCAAGAAAATTATGAGAAGCGTTTTTTTGCTAAACACAATAACACTGCTTGTAATATTCATATTCTTACCAAACTTCAATGGTAAGATCAAAAAATGCATTTTACTACTACTTATAATATTATATTATACTCAAATCAACGTTGGTAATACAAATGTATTTTAAAGATAGTTTTGAGGCATATTTCCGATTAGTATAAAACCAGACTAAAAAATCACAACAACTAGATTATGAAAGCTAAACAAAAATATAATGTTTGATAAAATGTTCAAGTGGTTTTCAAACTAAAATGTGGTAAAAGCTCTAAATTTTTAACAAAAAACAAATGTTATGCTAAAAAACAAACTTCGTGCGCCGCTATGAAACGTCATTTTTTAATTATTAGAAAATATAATAAAATAAAGGCGATCTTCGTTATTGATTTGGTTGACAGTATAAATGACTTTGTCAATTTAATTTCAGTAACAGAACAAAATAGACCAATCAAAAAAAATTTCACTAAAAATATAAAGCGACGTTAATATTTTACTTAACGATAAAGACACTGGCAGTAAAGTTGTTCAGTGATATATTTTATGGTTCGTCACAAATAATATTCAGTGATCCAGCCACAAATCACTAATTTTAGTCAGTATTACAAAGTTTTTAAAATTCAAGGTGTCAGTTTCAGCTGTAAAACCTTTAAATAAAACACCATTTGGTTTGCGAGATATCAGCTGGATTTACCTTTTGAGATTTTTCCCCTGCAAATCCGAAGAAGGAATTCCGCGCTAATGCTGCACTATATTCGCGTTTCGCTTCCGGTCCGCACAAAGTTTGACACGGAGCAGTGATAACGCGGAATCTCTTTTGCGGATTTGCAGCGGTTTTAAATAAAAAAAAATTCCAAAGAGTTAATGATCGTCCTGTAAATGTGGAAAAATTTTGTTTAACGACGAAACATTTGAAATAAATAAACAAGACAAAACTACCCTAAAATTTAAAATCGTTTGATCAAAGTTTCACTATTGAAAACTGCAACGGTTTTAACAAAAAAACTTAAACGTACTGCAGGCGATTTACAAAAAAACTAAAAAAGGTGCGGGGTCCAACGTTTTAAGCAGAAAACCTGAAGGCGTAAAATTTTTTTGGGAACTTGGAATCAAAAAAACGATACATACCTAAAAGTAATAAAAAAAATTTGGTTTAAGCTTAGGCTAAAATATGTTCTATTGATTTTAAATTTTAGCCTCCAAGTTTTTCATTTTTGGCGCAACAATTTTCTTATTTTCGGCGCAAAGTTTCAGTTTTAAATTTTCTAGACAAGAAATAAAAAAAATTTCTGAAAAATAATGGTTTTTAATAATTGTTTAAAAAAGATTTTCAAAAAATTTTAAATGTGGTTTTGCGACATTTTTTGCCAAAAAAAGCTCTTAATTATTTGTTAAATTTTCATGTTAAAATTAATTTTGTACCAAATGTAAAACGTATAATACAATTAATTTTAAAAAATTTTTTGTGCTTAGTCTAATCTCTATTTTTTAGTATAACTTTTCAAAAATATATTTTCAGTTATTACATAAAATCTTATAATAATGCATTAAAATATAATCTCTATATTTACCTTTCCTAAAATAATTTCCCATCAATATATTCTTAAGTAACATCACATAACTTTTCCTTCTCTAAAAAACACGCCTCCAACGTCACTCAAATTTTAAAATTTTATATGCTAATTCTAACTTAAAGTTTCTGGCTATTTTTGGCTTTGAGTTTAATCTTCAAATGCCATTGGCTCCCAAAGTTTATCAACTATGATTCAAAAACCTAAACTATAAAAGAGTAGCTAGAATTAGAGTGGCGTATTATATGGACACAAAAACTGTTCAAGATGAAATATTATTATTCTAATATCATGTTTTATACAAAATAAAAAAATGCGTACTTGAACCAATAAAAGTTTATATATAAAATTTTTTTGTAATATTTTCATTTTAAAGTTTTTTTAAAATTTTTAAATATAATTTGTGTATCAAAAATAAAAAAATATTAAAATTTAATTTATTTTATATCATTGTGGGCAATGTTTTAAAAAATTAACAAAAAATATATTACATGCAAAAGTTATGCGGTTTATTAAGATGTTTTCGAATCCTATTTTTAATGTAAGCAATGTTTTAAAAATTTTTCTTATTTTTTTTAAAATAAGAAAAAAATAAATTACTTAAAAAAGTTATGCAATGTATTTGGATATTTTTGAATTTTATTCTTATTGATAATACCGTAGTCAACGGCTATCAACACTTCGCGATCTACACAAAATAACTTAATTTATCAATATAAAAATAATGATGTTTCCTAAAATCGGCTTTTAAGAACTGCCTTATTTTAGTGCTAATTTTATGAATAATTAGAAAGTAATAAAACAGATTTTTTTGTAAAAAAAATTTTGCCACTTAAATTTTTTAAAAACGTTTTAAAAACAAAAAAAAGGATTAAAAATGCCGATAAAAAATTCCAAACATATTTTAAGGTTAAATAAGCTCAAAATTACTCATTTAAAAGGCGGAAGTTAGAAGTTTTTTTAGTAAAAGTATTCGGAGCTTCGGAGCATGATCTGGAATGGCATTAACATCAATAATCCGAATATTTATTGCGAACGAACTTTGCATAAATATTTTTTTATAATAACGCTAGATTAAGCCTTTGTTACTTTTTTAAATATGCAATGATTAATACACTAAAGAAAACAAAATGTTTAGCTTATTGATTATTTAGCCAATGTTCCTCTGTGTCCGGCTGCAGAGCCGCAGGAGGTCCAGGTGACTTGCGCTCAGTTTTCCTTCCACTATAAGTACAGGACGGCTGACGGAACATGCAACAACTTCCAACTACCAGATTACGGTTCTGCCAAAACTCCCTTGGTCAGATTGCTTCCCGCTCACGAGGACTTGGGTAGTTTTATACAAAAACATTTTATAACATATCAATACATAAAAAACTAAATATATTATATTTATACATAATCATTGCCCACACATTTAGTGCTCCACTTGAGTATCAATACATAAAAAATATATATCTACATATTTTATATTTGTAAACATTTAAAGCCCGATTTGAGACTTTCAGGTGTTATTGGTTTGGTTTCAGAAGTGTATATACATGGCCTATTTGGAGCATCAGAATTAGGACCAGTAAAATGTGTCTTAATTAGGACTTTACATCAAAAATAAACAAAATTGTCGCCGTCCTTGCCGCGGAATTTATTGACGGCAGGAATTGAAGATAAACAATTTCAGTTTATTTTTTTGAGAACCCAAAAAAATGTAAAAAGAAACTCTAAGAACAGAGCCAAGAATCGTCTTTTTTGAAAACCTTAAAAACTTTTGTTAAACAAACTAAAAAAACTTTTTTAGAATTTTTTCAAACCCTCCCGTTTCACAAAACATAGAAATATCTTTCAATTTCAGCAATTAAAAATTTATTTATTTTTTTAAAGTTATTAATTTTATTAAATTGTGAAAATGAGTTGTTTAATTGTTAATGAGCAGTTTTTGTTTAAATTTTTAATGTATTGTTATTAAATATTTAATTTAATATTACAGGTATTCAATATCAGCCGGTTGGGGTTTTCCACAAAAAAATTAACCTAAAACACGTTTAAGATTGCACTACTTAGAAAGTAATAATAAAAACTCTTTTCGCTTAGGGGATCGGTTTGACGTGGCAGGTTTGCCAAATCCGCGAAGTGTTTCTCTCAAGCTATCATGTCGGCCCACATCTTTTTATAATAAGTTTATCATGAAAAAATTAGCATTTATTCGTTTTTATTTAAGGTTCGCGCGCTCGTAATATTTACGGCATATAGTAAATGCCTCTCGCTCACATTATTAAATCGATGTGGGTAACGTAGATTCGGCGATCGGCAAATTCAACGTGTGCAATTGAATTTTGATGATGTTCCAATTCGTGTCCTTGACTGTGTGAAATGTTTATTTTGAAAAAAATTGCACATCACGCTAATATTTTCTATTCCTATTATTTTTCTATTTTGGTCTGTGCGCCGTGCTTTAAAAAATATGTTTTATTTGTTTAAATATTTTTTATTGTTAATCAATTGTTATTCCAGATTCATTATAAAAGTACAGTATATAGGTACGGGGTGTTTAGATCCACAAGCAGGGAACTTGGAGCCATGGATAATATTTGGGAACTTGGAGCCACGAGCAATGGGAACTTAGAGTCTTTAAGAAAAAATTGGTTTGGGGTTAGATTTAGGCTTCGCTTAGGCTTAGGTAAACGTTTTAGCGATTTTTATTTTTGGCTCCAAGTTCCAGCTCCAAGTTCTCAAGGCTCCATCGACCCTAAATCAGTATATAAAACTATTTTTGGAGCCGAGGGAACTTAGAGCTGGAACTTGGAGCCGAACATGGGAAAGTTAGAGACGAAAGTGCGAGGAACTTGGAACCGAAAGTGTGCACTCGTTAAAACCTATGGAGAATCACGGCGGTTCATTCGATGTACTCAAAGGTCTTGAAAAGAATTGGAAATAATTTGTATAAGACCGGAAAAAATGAGGCAGAAATAAAATATGCACAACCAGCTATCTTTTTTTAAAAAAAGTTTTATGTTTATGTTATTTTCGAGTGTTATGATCGTGCTTTTTATGTTAACCAACGTCATATACAAATTATTTTTAAATCTGCTCGAGACCTTTGTGTACATGGAATTAACCGTCGTGATTCTTCATATTTTCTGACGGCTCCCAATTCTCTGCTGACTGATCCAAAAACTCCGTACCTATCGCCAACAAAAAAGTCCAATTTTAAAAATTTATTTATTAGTGTGACTCCAATAGAATTGTAATATATGATAATTGGTGTATGCGCTGACGAGATATGCTTAAAAAGTGTTTTAGTGCAAATCATTTTTATACAAACAACAATATCTACAGTAATATCTTAAAATATTTTTAATTTTGTAGGTTGGTGGTGGACTTGTTTTTATTTCTCCATGGTTAAAAATCTACTAACATACCGACGCTATTTTTACCCATAAACTGCCACAAATCTACTTTAGATTAAATTTTTTTTGGTTTTTTTAAAGTTTTACGACTGTATCAGACATAACACAGTGTGTGCTAAATAGTGATGTTCCTACCTTCCAATATCATGCTCCGGAGCTTCATTTAAAGCGGAGGGTGCTCCGGAGCTCCGCCCCTTAAATGACCAATTTTAAGCTTATTTAAGCTTGAAATACATTTAAAGTTACTTTATCTGCGTTTTTAAGATTTTCTAGCGTTTTATATAAGTTTTAAAAAAAATTTTTACAAAAAAATTTGAAAAAATAATCATGATATCACTTTTTAATTATTTATGACGTTCATAAAAAAATAGGGCGGAGCTCCGGAGCTCCGGGGAACATAACTATTGCTAACGGAATTTTAATACTCGCATTGTATCCGAATCTGATGTTTAAAAGACAAAAAAACTGTTTAGTGTATATTTTTGGTTGTATGTAATTTTTTTTAGATTAGACCATAAAAGTGACCACTTCAAATTTCTTCTAATAATTGTCTACAGTGCGGCTACACTTTAAAACATAGTAATGATATTAAAAATTTTCACTCCATAGAAAACTTGTTTCCTTGCGCTTAACTTTGTAACTCAGAAAAACAGTGATGCGTTTTAGTTTTAAAAAAGTTTACATCAGAAGGAAGTTTAATTGTATTAATTTCTTAAATTAGTAATATTACTTTTTTCCGTGCTCACTAAAATTTAAAATTAAAGTCCAACTACAAGTTTGTAACTTGAAAATTACTTAAGGTGGAACGATAAAGTTGCAAAAATTTCGCTGATTTTCCCCAAAACACGTACTCGAGGGTTTTCAGCAATCTTGATTACAAATCCGACCTTTGTTTTTTGATTTGACCCCCCCTGGGGGCGCTAGGAGGGGTTTCGACCCCCTCCCCCTTGGGGGCATTCTGACTATATACCGGTTTTATCTCAAAACCACCCCCAAACCACGTACCGGTTGAATACAATATTGAATAATGAATTTTTTTTAATCAAAAAGTAAAAAATTTAAAAAAATTGTTTTTTAACGTAAAAACATTGGCCGGGGGGACTCGATCCTACAGCCCCGAGGATCCGAGCCGGACGTTCTAACCACCTCGGCTACTGGCACAGCAGATTTTCTTTCGTAAAAGCTAGTTTTAAACAAACGTCTCGAAATGTAGTTTCTCGGGGTCAAATCAAAAAAATTTAAATGAAGGTTTAGTCATGTGATAGGAATTAGTTTGTTCCCAACTTTTAACACAGCAGTTGTACCATAATTCCTAGCCAGTTTTTAAGTTTTTAACGAAATTCGTACTATCATGTCTTTTTATTTTTTATTTCAACATTTTAGCAATAAAACGAAATTAAAAACTTCAATAGTAGGGATGTTGCTGAAAATTGTTTTGGACATGTACATTTGGTGTATCTAACTTGAGTTAAATTTTTATTACGGAATATTAACTCTGGTTCTGTTAAATTGGGAAAAACTGTTTTAAAATGCCTTTTTTTAACGAAGCATATCTCGGCGTGGAATTGTCCACCAAAAATGTTAAAGATACTGAAATGGCCGGAAAAAATACCCTTTCTCCCAATATATAGTTTGCTTTTGCTTTTATATGGAACGAGTTATACACAAAAACTGACAGGGTATCCTAACTATATTGTTCCACCTTAAAGTATCTTTATTTGGTGCATCAACGATGGTGAGAATTACCATATCGTGTGGTGAAAATTTTAAATTTTATACATTATTTTTAAAAAAAAATGCTGTAGCCTAAATAAGATGTTGCTTCTAATTCAAACGAATCTTACACGATTTTAATTTACCAAAAATACAATGGATTTACAATATTGTGCAAACATTTTAAATTTTGAAGTTTTAAAAGATGTTAGTAATTTTGTGTTTGCGCCAGTTTTTTAATCAATTACTAAAATTCAATGTATGTCCACTAACAATTCAAATATTATTTTTTATAAGTAATTTTAAGCAAAAGCAAAAATATCAAAAATATAATAATCATCTTGTCATTTGGAATTTTTAAATAAAATGTATAAAATTACGCATCATTAATTGCTTTGGGTGCATAAAAAGAATTGAATGAGGATGTGTATATTTTAATGACACATTGCAATATTTATGTATAAATGAATTTTTTTCCCTTTCGATTTTAATTTTGTGTTTTCTTCTTAAAAATAAAAAAAGGACGGGAAATTTTATTAAAACAAAAAAAAAACATATTAATAATTTGTGCCACTTTTGTTTTCTTTGTAAAACTTTTTATAACTGATCTAAAGAAACTCAAATTTTTTTTTATAATATGTTTTATAAAATTTAAACCGGTTTGTATTGTTTTTATAAAACTTTTCCGGACACCAAAATATTGATTTTGTATGCGTAGTTTTTTGTACCATGCAAAATTAAGAAACAAAACATTAAGGCTGTTGCAGGTTCACTTTTACAATCCTTCTTGTTCTGTTTTTTGTATTTACATATTATTTTGTTTCTATTTTCTGAGGTCGTTCTTCCTATCCGATTTAAAGAAAAAAATGCCTGTGAAAAGATGGCACGTTCTAAATTTTAAAGTTTATTCGCATCATTTTGTTTTAGTCGAAAAATCAGACGTCATGATGTCCCTTTTTTGTGTTCTCTTCCCGTCTTTCACGTGTTTTAAGTTCAAAAAACAACGATTCGCGATATAAAATTACACTGCGAGAATGTTTGATTTTACACACACTGTTTCTGTCATAAAAAGTTTTGTTGGAAAGTTGAAAATTAATCAACCTTCATTTTTAAATGGTTTCCACTTTGTTGACATGATTAGTCTACATTTAGGTGAATTTTTTTTTAATTTAGCAATATCGCCGTCACGTTTTTCTTATTTTTCAATTCCGTTACCTTTAGAACCGATGAAAAAATTATGCTCGTCTTTAAAATGTCTCGTCTAAAAAATCTGATAACGTTACGAAATCTAATCATTACGCGGCCGGTTTTTTTTTGATTATGCTGGAATCAGTCTTAGAACTTGTCTGTACCAAAGTTTGGGTCGTTTATTGAGAAAATTATAGACTTACTAATTACAACTATATGACCAAATAATAAAACCTAATGGAAAAATAAGTAATTTTCTGACAATTAAAACCCTACTTTTACGATTATTACTTTATTACTTTTTCTTACAATGACGAAAAATGTTAAAAAATTGTAAACCTTAGATTTTGAAAAATTATTAGACAAACGGGCTAAAATTTAAAATTATTTGTTAAAATTATTTTTGGTGTTTTAATAAAAATTTGAGATTCAATTTTGATATGGAAACATTTTGGTCACAGTTGTTTATTTTTGTTAATTCCTATTTAAAGAAATTTGAAAAACTGCTTACGATTTCAATATTAAAAACCTTATAACTTAAAACGAAAACTAATTTTTTAAAGCTGCACGTTTTCCTCTATATATTTGTATACGAATATTGTAAGGATGATTTTAACGTGATTAACTTTTTAACTCTTCGGGAATAGCGGAAAACGATTCCTATAAAGCCTAGTCAGGTTCGATTGTATTCTCGCGGAAGATCAGCTTTCGTGACCACTTATAAGATAAAATAAATAAATAAATAAAACTAATAAAATACCCTCGCTGCTCCTTCAAATTCTGAAAAGTCACCGTTTGCTATAGTTTCGTGGTTGTCCATCGCTGGGTGGTTGCATCCCAAAGCAATACTATAAGGGGCTTTTTCAAACATATGAAGTACACATTTTACATTTCTGAAACAAAGTAATAAACCACCCAGTGGAAAACATATATAAAAAATTTATATATGAAACTAAAAAAGGTCAATACTTGTTTGGTAAAAGCCAAATTTTGACTAAAATATTCAAACATCAAAGCTACACATTTTTAAATTTCAGCTCGATAGTTTGTGTTTTGGGTAATTTAGGAATTTGATTTGTGACAGTGTTTCTAAATCACTGCTAGTTATAGCACTGATTAGATTATATATCTTGTCCATACTTTTCTGTTGGCTTTTATAAAATTCAAAATAAATTCTTTTTATTTGTTACAAATATTATTGGGTTAAAATTAGCTATACAAGGTTGAATTTTTTTTATCATTGATTTGATGATTTCTTGGTAAAAAAATTAAAAAAATTGAGGTGTGAGTTACATTTATTTAGAAATCTTTAAGGCTTAAAAAATGGAAGAAATATCATTTATAAAACAAAAAAAATTTTATAGTAAATGTCTAGTTCATGAACTTTGTTTGCAAATCAATAGAAACAGTAAAATTTTTAAATCATTTTTGTCATGTATATATAATAGAAAAATCGCAAACTTTCTTGAAAAAAAAGTGAAAAATAAAGGATATCTATTTTCCTGTAATAAATTTAATTTTGTAGTTTTTACGCCAATTGTGTCTGACTAAAATAGAATAAAATAAGGCCGCTGGACCACTGTTTGTGTACCTTTTTTATAGTATTATTTGATGTCGCACAGGCAAAATTCAAGATTATGCGAAATTCATAACGGTTTTTTAAAATAGTTTTACAAACTTCCCTTTGCTTTTCCGTGTTTTTGTGGTTCCCAGTTGTTCTATGAAGGGGAATTTCGCTGTGTATATCTGTTTGCTGCGCTATAGAATCAATTATATCTTTTTCCGCAACAGCACATCGCGTTTTTCACAATAGTAATAATTTGTCAAAGAATATCTTTACACTCAAGAAATTGACTGGATTGACTAAATAAACCAATATCAAATCCGTTTAAAATCAATTTTTACATTTTAAAATTACCCTTGATTAATATAGGAGGACCAAAGCTATTGCCATCGAACGCTAGTACACGCAAGCTTTTATACTTTTCTCTAAGTGATTAAAGTTGGTTAATATTACTTTCAAATTTTCCTAAACTAGTTTTCCAATGTCCACAAAAAACCAAATCTGGTCGGTAAATTAAAAAAATGGAGACCATATGATGACAAACTAAACAATTTCTATTTTTCCATAACTATAGATAGTCCAAATTATGTTCATTATTGTTTATTAATAGTTAAAAAATTTTTTATTGTTTTACAAAAACCACATTTTTATTCAGTAAACAGCTGAACCATCCAACAATGCTATTTTTAAAAATTTTGGTTTTTAGTGTTTTTTAAAAATAATTTCTCTCAGTTTGAATACTATACATTTTGTTATTTGTGAAAAAATTTCTACCATAAGCGGTATATTCTATAATAATATAGAGTAGCCTATATAAAAATATTTAACCGGTTTGACTGCTTTTGACAAGACATTTTTGCTTTTCCTAACACTATTTTAATATCATTTTGTTAGTTATTAAAATTTATTTGAAATCACAAAAACGCAAAACCAACCATAAAATGTTTCTACCAAAAAAAATCGGGATTGTGTTCTGGAATATTTTTTTTAAATTTTCAGAAAATAAATGCGCCTATGCAAATAAAGCTGCAGCCTGTACTGGAAAGTTTTATTTCAAAGTTATTTTTACGTGTTAAATAGCATTATTGTAGGAAAAAAATTTTTATAACCGGACGGTAGGATTAATTTTTTAAGAATTGCCAAAAGTTACGATTTTTTGTTTTTCAAAAAGATTAGAGTTGCTTTAACTGGGACATTTTAGATCGAAAAGAATATAAATGCTATAAACAGAACAAACCATAGTAAATATGTTATACTTATTTTGTTCTTTGTGTAGCTAACACGAGATGTCAATTTTACCAAACTATAACTTACAATAATTTTATTTTATATTGATTTGCTACAACAAGCATTTCAGATCTGTGCGACAAATTTAGTCACATTCTGTACGAAACAAATTTGATTTTGACTTTTTATATATTCTTAGATTTTAGTTCTTATAAACAAAAATGATTCACAGTAATTATACACCTACTGTAATTGGAACTCCTTTTCCCCAACAAAATTAAAGCTCGGTGGGAATTTTAAAAGCGAGTCACATTTATTATGATTTCGTATCCACTGCGACCAACTTTTCCATAGGTATATAGGATTTGGAAGTCCGAAAGTTTTTTTGACGTAACGGTTGTATTTGTTTAACCCACCGGGTCTCAGCCGAAATTCGGATGACTAGATCTGGTTCTTTCGGACTTTTTTCGTTAGAGAACCACTCAATGCAGTTCAAGAGTGCCAGGTTGAGCGTTCGGTGTTTAGGTGCTGTAAACTATATTGATCGATTCGAGTTACGTTTTTTTTTTACTATTGGTAAAAATCAGTTATTAATACCACTGACCATTTTTACAATGCGGTAAATTTTTTTATATTATATTTGTAAAACTAACAAATTTAGCTCAAGAAGGCGTTGGCGGCTCGTTTTAAAAAATCACGATTTTAACTATTGTTTTGAGGAAAAAAATAAAAGTTTCTTTCTAAACTACTGTGATTTTTTATTATATTGTGCACAAAAATGATGCGCATTGGAAAATTTTTTTTAAATGAACATATTTCTTACATGAAAAATTTGATTTAACCGAACGTTATACGCTCTTTAAATATTACGGAAATTAACCTCTTTGTTCGCGTGATATGTTCACTCATTTTTTGATTTTGTATGGATTTTATAAAATCTTTTTGTAAAGGCTACAGATTAACAGTTCGTTTCTAAAAATGTACGTTTTTAATTTCAAAGTATTTTAAAAAATGTAAATTAATCTTTTCTCACCGTTTTTATGTTCTTTTTGTTCCAAAAAAAAGTTTGTGCAAAAATGATGGAAAAAAACTTAAAGCAGCACAGTCACAAATCAAAATCCTATATCGCCCAACCCGGACTGCTCCTTTAATATTGAACCAATCGAGCTGAATTTTAAAAATGTTATAGCCTTGTAGTGGAGCACTCCAAATCCCGAATTTGAGTTAGGTAGGTTTGGTATTAAAGGAGCAGTCCGTTTCAGGCGATATAGGAATTTGATTTGTGACAGTGCTCCTTTAAATGAGCATATTTAGCCAATAAAGAAATAAATTTAAACGACTCTGATAATAAAGCATAACCAGCATTAAAATTTATATACAGTAATTGAGCGTATTCGTATAAATAATTGTTTTGTTGTGAGTTATGCTCATTTCATTTTTTTAGTTCACATAATTTTTGTACAGTTTTTGTACTCAAGAATTATGATAAAAAATTAAAAAAGCTAGGTTTTTTTGTTTGTTTAAGCCTACCGCGATTATTGATTAAGTCGTAAATTGTACTTTTTTTAGAATTTAAAAAAATAATGATATGCTTCCTTTTGAACAAAACCAAAGGGTACACCCTTTGTAAAGCAGTCAATAAAGTTTTTTAGTCAATTTTTAGTTTTTTTAATTTGTTAATTTCTTTCAGAATTATGAGGTAATTTTCAATAATGAATAATATAAAAACAATTTCCATGTGACTTATACCTTATAAGTCACACATGGCAATTGTAAGCAGACGTTTTTTTGTTTTTTAAGGTTGTAAATTTTTTTTAATTCGTAGTAATTAATAACATTAAAAATAAATAATATACCGAAAAAGGGAAATTCTATAAAAACTGGGGTTGGCGAATTTAATTAAAATAAACATACTTTCAAATATAGCACACCTCTTTGACTCATTCCATTATAATGGCACGATTTGTGAAAATTCTAATGAATTAAAATTTATTTAGTCCCGCACATTTGGATGAAGTGAGCTATGCCATTATAAATCGCATACTCTAATAGCAATTCGCTACTCTTCACAAAAGTTTGCGTGAATTAGAATGCAGATTTTTCTATTATAAAACAGTGCCATTTTAATTGACTATTTCATAAATATGCCATCGGTGGCGACATTTTTTATACAATTTTTGATGAGTTGCACTTTTTTTGTTATATATTTGATAACATTTAGAGGACGATGCGAGCGCGTATGTTTCAACTTAATCTTATTCCTACTTTAAAAAAAAAAATAACGAAATAAAAATTGTTAAATATTTTTTAAAATTACAAATCAAGCCATTCGAAATTTATGTAGCATGTATCATCATCAACATAGAATTTTTTCAATAAGACTTCATTGTAAAGCTGAATTTACAGTTATTGAGGCAAATCTGTTTAAACTAGAAATTCAAAATTCCTATAGAATTGTGTGCAATGATTAGGTAACAGATTGTAACTATAATCCTTTTATTTGTCATTCGTATGACAGAATACCAAAAATCCAAATATAATTTACAAAATAATAGTCGCATCACATGTATATACACTGAAGGTACATTGGGTTTACAATTTAAAATTCAAAAATAGTCCCGTGTGATTTAAACTACGTTTGACTTATTCTTCCGTCGCTGTGACAATTTTTATGTTTATATTTTTAAAAGTTTTTAAATTTATTTATTTACTTAATTAATTGATTTAATACTTTAAAATTCCTGATTAATTTTTGTTTTTATTATTAATTTCATTGGATTATTTTTTTACAACATTGTACTGTAAGCTATCAAAACAATTAAAAAAATTTTTACGAATACAAGTAATATTATAGTTAATACTATAGTATTTTTATAGCCGTTGGCGTAGGCGTGAGTTGCTACAAACACTACATTATTATGTTCTAAAAATCTTAACGTAAAATAAAACCCATATGCTTATGTACATATTTTTCGTGTAGGCGAGGTTCTTAAGTTTTTCTCATTGAGAAAAAGCTTATTACTAACTGTGTAAATATCAACCAAGGAGTTTTTATTGTATAGTTAAAAGCGATTTTTTTAATTAGTTTACGATTTTTGTTAGTGTTTTCTTGTACTAAAAATATTCGTAAAAATCTTTTAAAACGTGTAAAACATTTGGGTTTATGTACACAAGCACGCAAAAAAGAAATCAGATTTATAAAAATGTAAGTCATTTTAGAAAATTTTAAACTTAAATTCATCGTTAAAACTAAATCATTTTTGGGTTAATTAAAAAAAACTTAAAAATACGTCGTAAAATATATATGTCCGAATTTCATTAGCTTGGGTAGGCCGAATTTCATTAGCCTAATTGTTTAGCCATCGTTTTCACAAAAGTGAATAACTTGCATAATTTCAAAGCAGAAAAGTAAATCCAGTTCCCCGGTTTAAAAAACGCACAAGGATTCAAATTATAGCGCTTTGTGAGAATATGCGAATGGGGGATGGTTCCTAATGTGGTGACAGATGACCTTCTCTTCGTATTGAAAACCACTTTCTTGTGAAATTTTACTTGTGAATTGGACTTCGTGCTCTATCCTGTCCTTCTTATTTTTTCTTTTAAAAAAGTGTTCATTGTAGAGAACTTCTGCCACAAAAATAGTTGTTTTAATTTAGAATATCTATCTAAAGGAAGTAAATTTTTTAACGACTGAAAGTTTTGGTTCGCCATAATACGCAGGTTTTTTTTGCCGTTTGATGGTGTAGAGAATAATTTTTAAGTATCTAATATTTAGTATTTGGCCTGCCAAAACACATACCTACAGGAAAATATTTTCAAATGCAACTTTTAATCTTGCAGTAATGTTTCTTGTTTTAAAAAAATACTTTGATTTTTTTTCAGCCGAAATCCCGACAGAAAAGTCGGAAATCCAAACTAACACAGGGGGCGAATAATGTGAGGAATTCCTGGGCGAAACAGAAAAACGAAATGGGCGGCGGCAGTGGCGGCAAAGACTTGGACCATTCCAAGAAACAAAAGCTGAAAGCATCCCGCTACCTCACCAAATACAAGAAGCGGGACAAACCGCGCCAGGAGATCAGTCGAATTCTGAAATACCTCATTTTTACAATCAACTTCTTGTTTGCAGTAAGCAAAAATATTTACAATGTTTTAAAACAGTTTTTTTAACAGTTTGATAACAGTAGCTACTACTAGGGCCCGACCGGATCCATGATTTTGGATCCGGCCGGACCGGACCGGATCCAAAGGTAGATCCGGCCGGACCGGATCCGGATCCGGATCTGAAAGATAGAATTTTAAATCAATACTAATAACTATAATAAAATAATAAGTTGGCATTGTACTTGCTAAATACAAACTACCAAAGCAACAAAAAAGTAACATTTAACACACCAACAGTTTTATTTGTGTTCTAAATAATCTGAACAGACCAGATAATAACACTAAAAACATATGTTCAGCCCAACAAAAAAGTCATCACTATCAGAATTTGTCTTCAATGCCTTCAAGTTGTACTTAAGAAACAGGAGTTTCTCCACATTTTCCGGTTTTAAAGAAGAGCGATCACCCTCAGATATCAATTGTGCAACCTTGAAGGCTCGTTCACTTGCCACTGATGCAGGAGAAGCTGATACATATTTCCTGGCTAACTTTATTATAAAATTAGTTCCTGAAATTTTCAGTGAAATGTAAGAATCGCCAGCTTGTGAAGTCCAGTGGTCAGTAGTAACACTGAAAAAGAAACAAATCAATAAACAAAAATAATTATTGTTTTATTGCAATTTACAATTTCTGCATACTTCTATACACTGTTGTTTCTGGAATCAATATCATGTCATGATATTCATAAATGTATTTCTGAAGATTAGTATGATTATTATGGATTTATTTTAATTCTTACCTTCCACTCTGAACAATCCTTGTATTCTCAATAATTTGATGAACTCTTTCATTGACAGCGGTGAATATTTCTGGAATTACTTTTGTCCGGTAATACTTTTCTGACTTATTGATGATTCTGCTGTTGGCAGTATGAATCAAAGCCTATCAGAAATATTATTTACAATTTATTCAGTAATATTTCTTATTATTATATTTCAAAATAGCTTTTATAACTACTTTTAAAAAATTTAACTATTTTTCTTTAGTTTTTATTTGACTTGGCTTTTTAGTTTTAATATTTGTTGCTGTTGGACGTTCTCACAGTTTTGAACTTAAAATATAAATAAAAAAACTTTTAATTTAAAAACAAGGTTTTTTATACTTTAAAGCTGCTGGTGTCCACTGTGGAATACGGGACCATTGCATCAGCAATCCATATTGCTAATTTCTTTTCAAAATCCTTCTGTTGAGGTGCTGTTTCAGAATAGGCTTTCTGGGCTGGAAATAGATCATCAATCTTGGATTGCTTCTTTGCAACTTCTTGTTCGGTTCCTTCTTCCAACTTGTAGAGGGATTCCTTCTTTCAGTGATGGCTTTTCTTTTTACTTCTTTTTCTCTTGTAACCTGCTTCAGAGATCTGAATTCTTCTTGGTGGGTATAACAAGATGTTAACAACTTTTCTTTTTATTCCCGCAAAAAAAAACACTCAGATCCGGCCGGATCTGAGATAGATCCGGCCGGACCGGACCGGATCCAAAAATCACCGGATCTACCGGATCTACCGGACCGGACCGGATATCCGGTCGGGCCCTAGCTACTACTATAGGTGTGCTTTGATATAGCTTTATTTTAACATTTTTATTTTCAAATATTTACTGTGGAGACATTACAGGCTGGCTTACACTTGTGTGACAACTGACAAGTGAGACAAATATTTACTGTGGAGACGTTACAGGCTGGCTTACACTTGTGTGACAACTGACAAGTGAGAACACGTTCACACTGCAGAAACAATCTAACAATATAACAGTGTGAACGCGCTTTCATTGTAACTTGTCATTCCGGCGTGAACTAGATCTAGATTGGTAGTTTTTGGACTTTTTTGTAAAACTAAAAATTTAAAAAAAACTGATGTTTTCTACAAAACAGAGTAGTGCTATTCCATATTAGCCCTCTCTTTCTTCGCCTGCGTTGGCACTTACGAGAATTTAATTGGAGATTTTTCAGTAAAAAGTGTAGAAATATTTTGGAAAATGAAAAATATTTATAATTTAATGTAAATAACAAAAAAATTAACGTTCATACCGCACCTTTAAGTTTTAGTTTTTAATTTTTTAGCAATGTTAATTTTTGCTATCCCTTATGTTTTAGAAAAATCCAAAAAATTAACCCGTACCTGCACTAAATCCCTAAAATTGCCGTAACAGAACAAATTAGTTCTCATAATCAAAAAATAAATCGTCCAACGACAATTTTAAGACCTAAAAAAACACGATGCATATAAACACATAAACTATAGGCAAATTAAACCACATTTTTCTGTTTTTCAAGTTTCTACAATTTCTAAAAAATTTTTTACTTCGGTAGGAATATTTTAAGGCGTTTTAACAACATTTTTATTATGTTTGATGTTTTAATGTTTTTTAATTATATTTTTCATTCTTATCTTTTTATTGATGGTTCCGTGTATTGTTTGAAGGTATAAAAAGATATAATCAAGTTTTAAACCTGTTTGCTGCCCATAAAATACACAAAATTTGGAACCTTAACCATTACCAAAGAAAGAGTATTCGAGTTTAGCGCAAGAAAAATTAACATACTATAGTGTTTTGATTAAAAACTAAATAAAAACATTTAAAAACTGGCATACCTGCTGGTAAGATTCAGAGCGTAACGAAAATTTCAAAAAGGTATAATACTGCGCTTGAAAAACGGCCTTTGTATATTTGACGCACCAATCTGTGAAAAGTTATAAAGGCATTAATAACAATAAGTTAACAGGTTATTTCACTTTTTATTTGAATGTAATAATATAAAATATTTATTTTTGGTTTTAATACTGTGAATTGTACTACAATTTTTTTTTTGATTAAAATTGAAAAAAAAACATATTAAACACAAAGGTGAATTCCATAAGGGTGAAATTTAAAGGGGTAACCAGAATCGTAATTTAAACGTGAATCATACATAACCAATCGTTCTTTTAAAAAAATATCAATGTGGCGGGGCAGACACTTTAACCTTTTGAGAGAAATGAATTTCGTTAAGATATGTATATTTTTATTAACTGGATTTTTTTGCCGCGATCTTCAGTTTTGAATTACATCAGAAGGTAAGATACGCGGTTTGGAAAAAGGTGGGCAGCCTCCCCGATTATTAATGGGGTTGTACTTAAAAATTAATAGTGTGGCCTTTCTAATAGCGTCTGACACTTTTAAAGCAATGTTTTTTAAACCTCACTTTTAGCTTCGCATTTTTAGTATTTAAATTATCTTTTTCTGTTTCATTATCCCTTTCTGGTTTTGTTTCATTTGAGATATTCTTGAAAACCCAAAATTTTAGAGGGGAGGTGTCAACAGTTTTGAGATTTTCTGAGTATAATCTTAAAAATCCTCGTTGAAAACATATGCCATTGAATCTATGAAATCATTGATTTCTTGAACATGTAGTTGCACTTCAAGAAGTTTGTAATAAAAGTATTTCACAAATAACGTCTTTTGCTAAAATTGTGCAAGCTTTGAAAAATATATTTCGCTGTAAACGAAGTCTCGGTTCAAACAAGCTGCAAAACATTTCAATTTAAAAAGATTTTTTTGATTTTCATGGGTTTTTAATTAAAATAGTTCAAAAACCTTTAATTTAGTTTGCAAGTCAAAACGTGCGGTGAAATTTTTTTAGCTTTGTGGAATTTCAGTAAACTTCAGTATTTTAATAAATAACCTAAAATTATACGCGAACATAATATGCATTTGCCTGGTATAGAAAAATCACGTAATACATTTCAACACTAATTAAGATTTCAAACCAAATAAAATATAGGTTGTAGTCTAGTCGATGTCGTGGCGCAGTGGCAGAACTCACGTCTTACATACTGAAGTTTCCTGGATTAAGTCCCGACTGAGACACACCTACAGTGTGATAATGTTAATGTTAGCTAATATTATTAGATGTAGCATATATGGTTGTACAATTAGTGCTGAGTAACATCGGCCTTTCGTAACCTGCTTTATGCTAAATAAATAAATTTTTATATTATATTTAAGATATGCGGGATCATTGTGACAGCTCTGGGGATCTTTTTGCACGTCAACGAGTTCCGAGCCATTTTGGACGCCGTGGATTTCATTCTCAACCCTGCCATTCTTCTCATTATCATCGGAGTCATTATCAGTGCAATTTCACTTACCGGATGTATGGGCGCTCTCAGGGAAAACATATGCATGCTCAAGCTGGTAAGCTTGTCAATTATCAATTAGAAAAGAAACTTAAAAAAATGTACATTCGAATATTTTCCTCAGGGGCAGTAGAAATCATTCAAAACATCAATCATTCTAGTTTTCTTACCTGTACAAGCCGACCAATGGGATATATCTCGAAAGTGCGTTATCCCCTAAAAATAACATCAAACTTGGTAGTTCTCTGGTTGTTTTGCGTTCCTTGTTTTAGTATATACAGGAATTGAACCTGTAATTTTCAGTCTCAGTACCTACTTCAGCGACTGACGTGCTACGCTGCACCATTTATTTGATGAATGCACTTTATTAGTCGCCTTTATACGTCACCGTAAACAATCAACACAGTGGGAGTTGTTGCACTTCGGCTAACAACTTGTAGCGGTTTAGTTTTACTAAAAAAAACCTTTGTTTTATTTCAGTTCGCTTTGGCCCTGTTCTGCTGTTACATTCTTCTGGTGATCATCGCCTTTGTGATATTCATCCTCTTCTATTCCGACACCAACACTGGAATCAGCATCCAGACCATTCTCAACACCGCCGTCAAAAAATATCACACCAACGACAATTACAGAGGGATCGTGGACTATCTGCAGAATCAGGTAAAAAAAGAAAATCGGAAGTAAGAACCATGAAGGCTGGTTCACACCGAAGTTGCAGTATACGCCCCCCCCCCCATTTTTTAGTTCCTGCCGCTTTGATTCCACGGAGCAAATTACGTATCTGCATATGACTAATTTTATTCCCGAAACTTGAGGTTCCTTATAAATATGCATGTTATCACTAGTCTTATTTAAATTTAAAGTGTTTTAGTTGGGATGTTGCGGTGCCACTTCCCAGGGATACAAAGACTGGGGCATTAACAGCCAGTACAATTGCTCAAAACAAAATCACCTGCCTGAAAAGTGCGGAGTCCCCTACAGTTGTTGCCGAATCGCGGCGGAGCCGGACGCGGGGACGGTCCCTTTTCCTCCGGGCGGCGTCGTGCAGAGCGGGACTTTTGAAACGGCCCCCCGAACGATGGCCGGTGATTTTGCCAACAACCCCAGTCAGTGCTGGAGAAATGTCCAGGAGCAGTCGGTAAGCATAAGAATGCACTATTTTTTATAAAATATTGCTTATCACTTTCATGTTTGTAAAAAAAATTAACTCGGTAAAAGATAAAGAAATATAACAATGGACACCTTTGACAAATAGCCTACGAATTTGTTTAATTTCGCATTCGTTGATTTTATTGTTTTATTTTTATTTTAGTACATTTCAAATCCTTTTACTATCCATTGCCGTCCATAATAAATTTTACATAATATCAAAGGTTTAACTTCTATGTTTTATAGTTGACAGATGTGCAGAGCCGTATTTTTACAGAAGGGTGTCTCAGCCCTCTGCAGAGAGCTTTCGAAGGCCACGCCATCATTATCGGAGCTGTCGTCGGTGCCATTATCATACCTGTGGTAATCAATCAATCGATTATTTTTTTTATTTTTTCTTTAAAATGCAATTCAAACGCAGTTCTGTTCAAACCCTATTTAATTCTTTAATTCTGTTCTCACAAACCATCAAACTATGGAAGAACTATTAATTTATTCAAAATTATATAATGTTGCATTATATTGTGGTTTTGAAGCTAAAAATAACTGCGCTAAAAGCTAAAAACTAATAAAATTATTTTCCGATTTTCAAAAAAACTCATTTTTTCGTTGTTTTAAAAGCTCTAAGATCTTAGTGATTGTTCACAAAGTTAATGTGATTTTTTTTAGATTTTTGATATTTATTGTTTTTTAGTGTCTTTCTGTAACCTTCGCGAACATATTAGCCAAACAAATCGAAAAACAACATTATCTGCTGGCGAAAGAAGCGAGAAAAGAACAAAAACGTCGAAGACGCCAAAGACACAGGTAAACAAAACCTTAAACACATATATTAAAAAAATGATAATTATTAAATAAACGGTCTTACAAAAAACATATATAGGCACCTTGCACTAAAACTTAAAATAAACATAAAATATAGAACACACAAACATTGAACCTGTGCGGAAAATACCGTAATTATGCAAATGTTCCCTGATTATTGATTAGTGGCGGCATTGACGGGAAATAACGCGGTTATGATAACATCTGTTGCCATATATTTTTTTATTTTTACTTGCAAATCTTAATTACACGTTTTAAAACAGACAATTTCTAATATAAATCAACATACATAATCAGTGTGATGTCATTATTAAACACCCCAGGATTTCGTCTTTCGCCTTTCGTCTTTAAAAAAAAAAAACATTTGCATGATTACGGTACTTTCCGTACAGAAGGAATGTTTGTGTGTTCTATATCTTATGTTTATTTTAAGTTTCAGTGCAAAGTGCCTATAACATTTCTTAAAAAATATTTGCATATATATGGATACTTTTGGAAATACGTTTACAAAACACCACTGCTGACCATTTGAAACCAGGACATCTAGTCGAGGTTGTGGCGCAGTTGCATACGTGCATACTGAAGATCCCTGGGCCCGGTTGCAGCATAACTACGTAAGTTAAGTAGACTAGTTAAGTGGGTGACGGAAAAAAAGCACCCGTGGCAAAGGCGGAAAAAAAGCACCCGGTGTTAAGGCGGAAAAAAAGCACCCGTGCGCGGGGCGGAAAAAAAGCACCCTCCCTTAACCCGGAAAAAAAGCACCCGAAGGGAGCCTATGACAAATATCGTGTAGCGACTTTTATTTATTACGTTATCAGTATTATAAAACTTAACTTAAACATCTCGTAGCGTTTAGCGGTTATTTATATTTATTCAATGTAAGATTTTTATTTGGTTGATAAACACAAGATTAAATTAACAATTATTTGTTAAATAAAATAATTAAAAATAAAAAAAATTAATACATTTCTTGTGTTCAGTTGGTTAATTGTATGCTAACAAATTGCAAGCAATTTATGTTAACTGCAAATTCACACAAACTTTTAATTTGCGGTTTTTTTATCTATTTCTTTGTGATATCATAACAAATACGCTACAGTAATTTTTTATGTCATAATTTACCGCAAGACAATAATAAAATGGATAATTACGCGGGAGAACGAAAGTTCATGTGCAACCACTAAAATCTCGCGCACTATAAACTTACCATTTAATAAAATTAGCGTTTACAAATGTAAAATAGAAAACAGTAAAACGAAAACAGTGCTAGGAAATATTTGAACATTTTATACACAATTTCCTTTAATTTCATTTGTACATTTAGCAGCTTTTTTAAGTTTATATTGGTGGTGCTGGTTTTAACATTTTTCAAAGTAAAGTAGTGGTGTGTTGGCAAAAATATTACGTAATAAATTTGAAATTAGGTCAAGCCGTTCACATTAATTAGGTCAAATTGTTTATATTAATTAGGCCGTGTTATTAACTATATAAACAAACATATTTTAATTTCAATTCGATGTTTTGTTTTTCTAATTCGATAATTTACCAAATTTGATTATAATCGTTAAAAAATGGCTGATTTCGGTGATGCGGAACCTTTTAAAGTTTTAAGTAATTGTAATCGACACCCAAAAATACAGTACCCAGGTCAACGTTGGCCCAGTTTGGTACTGGAATTTATATGGAAAAACGCCGCAGTTGATGGCGCCATATACAGATGTCAAAAGTGTTTTTCCGAAAATGAAAATAATAACGCCTTACCTACTGTATCTACGATTATAATAAAAAACGGTCGTTTTCAGCATAATCCGGATTATCCTAATCGAGACCATTATTGCGGAAATAATCTTAAAACTAAGGTCAGTTTTTTTTAGTTTTAGCACACAATATAATAAGATTAGTGATATTCCCCGGAGCTCCGGAGCTCCTTCCGCTTTTTGGAGCTCAGGAGCAACCGCTGAAGCTCCGGAACTCCGGAGCTCCGCCCTATTTTTCTACTAATTTTATGAATAAATAAAGAAAGATGCCATGGATTATTAAGTAAATTTTTTTGTAAATTAAATTTTTTTTAAAACTTATTTAAAAACCAAGAAATGTTGAATGTTGAATTATGCATATGTGTTGTATGTTTTCTGAAATAAAACTGATTTTGACTTAAAAACAAAAATAAAATATTTAATATTTAAAACTTTTGTAAAAGTATTTTCGTTTTTTACGCAATTATATGATTCAATTTGAAAATATTTATTTAAAAATTCTAACATTAAACTACTGAAAAGGTTTGCTATCTATAATTAACAACATTGTAAGGTCAAAATTTAAAAGACTCCTAAAAAAACAAATGTGTATACAATAGTGATAACGTAATAAATAAACGTCGCCGTACAAGATTTGTCATGCGCTCCTTTCGGGTGCTTTTTTTCCGCCTTGCGCTCGGGTGCTTTTTTTCCGCATTGCGCGCGGGTGCTTTTTTTCCGCCTTAGCCACGGGTGCTTTTTTTCCGCCTTTGCCACGGGTGCTTTTTTTCCGTCACCCACTTTAACTAGTCTACTTAACTTACGTAGTTATGCTGCAACCGGGCCCAGGGATCTTCAGTATGCACGTATGCAACTGCGCCACAACCTCGATTAGTTGTCTTGGTTTCAAATGGTCAGCAGTGGTGTTTTGTAAACGTATTTCTAAAAGTATCTTTATATATGCAAATATTTTTAAGAAATGTTATAGGCACTTTGCACTGAAACTTAAAATAAATATAAGATATAGAACACACAAACATTCCTTCTGTATGGAAAGTATCGTATTCATGCATTTGTTTTTTTTTTTTAAAGACGAAAGGCGAAAGACAAAATCCTGAGTATTTGATAATCAACATACACTGTTTATGTATGTTGTTTTATATTAGAAATTGTCTGTTTTTAAAACGTGTAATTAAGATTTGCAAGTAAAAATAAAAAAATATATGGCAACAGATGTTATCATAACCCTTATTTCCCTAATGCCGCCACTAATCAATAATCAGGGAACATTTGCATAATTACGGTATTTTCTGCACAGGTTCAATGTTTGTGTGTTCTTTATTTTATGTTTATTTTAAGTTTTAGTGCAAGGTGCCTATATATGTTTTTTGTAGACTTTTACCTTTTTTTTTGATGTTATCATTTTTTCTAGTTTTTTTTAATATATGTTTAAGGTTTTGTTTACCTGTGTCTTTGGCGTCTTCAACGTTTTTGTTCTTTTCTCGCTTCTTTCGCAACAGGATAATGTTGTTTTTCGATTTTGTTTGGCTAATATGTTGCGCAAAGTTACACGGGAAGACACTAAAAAACAATTGTCAAATCAAAAATCTAAAAAATATCACATTAACTTTGTGAACAATCACTAATTCTTTTAGAAGCTTTTTTAAAACAACGAAAAAATGATTTTTTTTGAGAATTGAAAAATAATTTTTACTTTTTTAGTTTTTAGCTTTTCGCGCAGTTATTTTTAGCTCCAAAACCACAATATAATGTCAACATTATATAATTTTGAATAAATTAATAGTTCTTCTATAGTTTGATGGTTTGTGAGAACAGAATTTAAAGAATTAATAGGGTTTGAACAGAACTGCGTTTGAATTGCATTTAAAGAAAAAATAAAAAAATTAATCGATTGATTGATTACCACAGGTATGATAATGGCACCGACGACAGCTCCGATAATGATGGCGTGGCCTTCGAAAGCTCTCTGCAGAGGGCTGAGACACCCTTCTGTAAAAATACGGCTCTGCACATCTGTCAACTATAAAACATAGAAGTTAAACCTTTGATATTATGTAAAATTTATTATGGACGGCAATGGATAGTAAAAGGATTTGAAATGTACTAAAATAAAAATAAAACAATAAAATCAACGAATGCGAAATTAAACAAATTCGTAGGCTATTTGTCAAAGGTGTCCATTGTTATATTTCTTTATCTTTTACCGAGTTAATTTTTTTTTACAAACATGAAAGTGATAAGCAATATTTTATAAAAAAATAGTGCATTCTTATGCTTACCGACTGCTCCTGGACATTTCTCCAGCACTGACTGGGGTTGTTGGCAAAATCACCGGCCATCGTTCGGGGGGCCGTTTCAAAAGTCCCGCTCTGCACGACGCCGCCCGGAGGAAAAGGGACCGTCCCTGCGTCCGGCTCCGCCGCGATTCGGCAACAACTGTAGGGGACTCCGCACTTTTCAGGCAGGTGATTTTGTTTTGAGCAATTGTACTGGCTGTTAATGCCCCAATCTTTGTATCCCTGGGAAGTGGCACCGCAACATCCTAACTAAAACAATTTAAATTTAAATAAGACTAGTGCTAACATGCATATTTATAAAGGAACCTCAAGTTTCGGGAATAAAATTAGTCATATGCAGATACGTAATTTGCTCCGTGGAATCAAAGCGGCAGGAACTAAAAATGGGGGGGGGCGTATACTGCAACTTCGGTGTGAACCAGCCTTCATGGTTCTTACTTCCGATTTTCTTTTTTTACCTGATTCTGCAGATAGTCCACGATCCCTCTGTAATTGTCGTTGGTGTGATATTTCTTGACGGCGGTGTTGAGAATGGTCTGGATGCTGATTCCAGTGTTGGTGTCGGAATAGAAGAGGATGAATATCACAAAGGCGATGATCACCAGAAGAATGTAACAGCAGAACAGGGCCAAAGCGAACTGAAATAAAAGAAAGGTTTTTTTAGTCAAATTAAACCGCTAGAAGTTGTTAGCCGAAGTGCAACAACTCCCACTGTGTTTATTGTTTACGGTGACGTATAAAGGCGACTTATACAGTACATTCATCAAATAAATGGTGCAGCGTAGCACGTCAGTCGCTGAAGTAGGTACTGAGACTGAAAATTAAAGGTTCAACTCCTGTAACTTCCAATTTTTAGTCAACAAGCTAAAAATAAGAACTTATTACGCATTATTTTTGTCAACAACTTGTTTTATTCGGGCTTGTATATTAAAACAAGGAACGCAAAACAACCGGAGAACTACCAAGTTTGATGTTATTTTTAGGGGATAACGTACTTTCGAGATATATACAATTGGTCGGCTTGTACAGATAAGAAAACTTGAATGATTTCTACTGCCCCTGAGCAAAATATTCGAATGTACATTTTTTATTTTTTTTTTCTAATTGATAATTGACAGGCTTACTAGCTTGAGCATGCATATGTTTTCCCTGAGAGCGCCCATACATCCGGTAAGTGAAATTGCACTGATAATGACTCCGATGATAATGAGAAGAATGGCAGGGTTGAGAATGAAATCCACGGCGTCCAAAATGGCTCGGAACTCGTTGACGTGCAGAAAGATCCCCAGAGCTGTCACAATGATCCCGCATATCTTAAATATAATTTAAAAATTTATTTATTTAGCATAAATCAGGTTACGAAAGGCCGATGTTACTCAGCACTAATGTACAACCATATATGCTACATCTAATAATATTAGCTAACATTAACATTATCACACTGTAGGTGTGTCTCAGTCGGGACTTAATACAGAAACTTCAGTATGTAAGACGTGAGTTCTGCCACTGCGCCAAGACATCGACTAGACTACAACCTATATTTTATTTGGTTTGAAATCTTAATTAGTGTTGAAATGTATTACGTGATTTTTCTATACCAGGCAAATGCATATTATGTTCGCGTATAATTTTAGGTTATTTATTAAAATACTGAAGTTTACTGAAATTCCACAAAGCTAAAAAAATTTCACCGCACGTTTTGACTTGCAAACTAAATTAAAGGTTTTTGAACTATTTTAATTAAAAACCCATGAAAATTCAAAAAATCTTTTTAAATTGAAATGTTTTGCAACTTGTTTGAACCGAGCTTTCGTTTACAGCGAAATATATTTTTCAAAGCTTGCACAATTTTGGCCGAAAGACGTTATTTGTGAAATACTTTTATTACAAACTTCTTGAAGTGCAACTACATGTTCAAGAAATCAATGATTTCATAGATTCAATGGCATATGTTTTCAACGAGGATTTTTAAGATTATACTCAGAAAATCTCAAAACTGTTGACACCTCCCCTCTAAAATTTTGGGTTTTCAAGAATATCTCAAATGCAACAAAACCAGAAAGGGATAATGAAACAGAAAAAGATAATTTAAATACTAAAAATGCGAAGCTAAAAGTGAGGTTTAAAAAACATTGCTTTAAAAGTGTCAGACGCTATTAAAAAGGCCACACTATTAATTTTTAAGTACAACCCCATTAATAATGGGAGGCTGCCCACCTTTTTCCAAACCGCGTATCTTACCTTCTGATGTAATTCAAAACTGAAGATCGCGGCAAGAAAAATCCAGTTGATAAAAATATACATATCTTAACGAAATTCATTTCTCAAAAGGTTAAAGTGTCTGCCCGCCACCTTGATATTTTTTTGAAAGAACGATTGGTTATGTATGATTCACGTTTAAATTACGATTCTGGTTACCCCTTTAAATTACACCCTTATGGAATTCACCTTTGTGTTTAATATGTTTTTTTTTTCAATTTTAATCAAAAAAAATTGTAGTACAAATCACAGTATTAAAACCAAAAATAAATATTTTATATTATTACATTCAAATAAAAAGTGAAATAACCTGTTAACTTATTGTTATTATTGCCTTTATAACTTTTCACAGATTGGTGCGTCAAATATACAGAAGGCCGTTTTTCAACCGCAGTATTATACCCTTTTTGAAATTTTTAGTTACGCTCTGAATCTTACCAGCAGGTATGCCAGTTTTTAAATGTTTTTATTTTAGTTTTTAATCAAAACACTATAGTATGTTAATTTTTTCTTGCGCTAAACTCGAATACTCTTTTTCTTTGGTAAGGGTTGAGGTTTCGCGAATTTTGTGTATTTTATGGGCATCAAACAGGTTAAAACGTAGGGCCCGACCGGATATCCGGTCCGGTCCGGTAGATCCGGTAGATCCGGTGATTTTTGGATCCGGTCCGGTCCGGCCGGATCTATCTCAGATCCGGCCGGATCTGAGTGTTTTTTTTGCGGGAATAAAAAGAAAAGTTGTTAACATCTTGTTATACCCACCAAGAAGAATTCAGATCTCTGAAGCAGGTTACAAGAGAAAAAGAAGTAAAAAGAAAAGCCATCACTGACAAAAAGGACAAAATCCCTCTACAAGTTGGAAGAAGGAACCGAACAAGAAGTTGCAAAGAAGCAATCCAAGATTGATGATCTATTTCCAGCCCAGAAAGCCTATTCTGAAACAGCACCTCAACAGAAGGATTTTGAAAAGAAATTAGCAATATGGATTGCTGATGCAATGGTCCCGTATTCCACAGTGGACACCAGCAGCTTTAAAGTATAAAAAACCTTGTTTTTAAATTAAAAGTTTTTTTATTTATATTTTAAGTTCAAAATTGTGAGAACGTCCAACAGCAACAAATATTAAAACTAAAAAGCCAAGTCAAATAAAAACTAAAGAAAAATAGTTAAATTTTTTAAAACTAGTTATAAAAGTTATTTTGAAATATAATAATAAGAAATATTACTGAATAAATTGTAAATAATATTTCTGATAGGCTTTGATTCATACTGCCAACAGCAGAATCATCAATAAGTCAGAAAAGTATTACCGGACAAAAGTAATTCCAGAAATATTCACCGCTGTCAATGAAAGAGTTCATCAAATTATTGAGAATACAAGGATTGTTCAGAGTGGAAGGTAAGAATTAAAATAAATCCATAATAATCATACTAATCTTCAGAAATACATTTATGAATATCATGACATGATATTGATTCCAGAAACAACAGTGTATAGAAGTATGCAGAAATTGTAAATTGCAATAAAACAATAATTATTTTTGTTTATTGATTTGTTTCTTTTTCAGTGTTACTACTGACCACTGGACTTCACAAGCTGGCGATTCTTACATTTCACTGAAAATTTCAGGAACTAATTTTATAATAAAGTTAGCCAGGAAATATTTATCAGCTTCTCCTGCATCAGTGGCAAGTGAACGAGCCTTCAAGGTTGCACAATTGATATCTGAGGGTGATCGCTCTTCTTTAAAACCGGAAAATGTGGAGAAACTCCTGTTTCTTAAGTACAACTTGAAGGCATTGGATTACAAATTCTGATAGTGATGACTGTTTTGTTGGGCTGAACATATATTTTTAGTGTTATTATCTGGTCTGTTCAGATTATTTAGAACACAAATAAAACTGTTGGTGTATTAAATGTTACTTTTTTGTTGCTTTGGTAGTTTGTATTTAGCAAGTACAATGCCAACTTATTATTTTATTATTGTTATTAATATTGATTTAAAATTCTATCTTTCAGATCATTCCGGATTCCGGCCGGTCCTGCCGGATCTACCTTTAGATCCGGTCCGGTCCAGCCAGATCCAAAATCATGCATTTCAGTTGCATTTGAAAATATTTTCCTGTAGGTATGTGTTTTGGCAGGCCAAATACTAAATATTAGATACTTAAAAATTATTCTCTACATCATCAAACGGCAAAAAAAAACCTGCGTATTATGGCGAACCAAAACTTTCAGTCGTTAAAAAATTTACTTCCTTTAGATAGATATTATAAATTAAAACAACTATTTTTGTGGCAGAAGTTCTCTACAATGAACACTTTTTTAAAAGAAAAAATAAGAAGGACAGGATAGAGCACGAAGTCCAATTCACAAGTAAAATTTCACAAGAAAGTGGTTTTCAATACGAAGAGAAGGTCATCTGTCACCACATTAGGAACCATCCCCCATTCGCATATTCTCACAAAGCGCTATAATTTGAATCCTTGTGCGTTTTTTAAACCGGGGAACTGGATTCACTTTTCTGCTTTGAAATTATGCAAGTTATTCACTTTGTGAAAACGATGGCTAAACAATTAGGCTAATGAAATTCGGCCTACCCAAGCTAATGAAATTCGGACATATATATTTTACGACGTATTTTTAAGTTTTTTTTAATTAACCCAAAAATGATTTAGTTTTAACGATGAATTTAAGTTTAAAATTTTCTAAAATGACTTACATTTTTATAAATCTGATTTCTTTTTTGCGTGCTTGTGTACATAAACCCAAAATGTTTTACACGTTTTAAAAGATTTTTACGAATATTTTTAGTACAAGAAAACACTAACAAAAATCGTAAACTAATTAAAAAAATCGCTTTTAACTATACAATAAAAACTCCTTGGTTGATATTTACACAGTTAGTAATAAGCTTTTTCTCAATGAGAAAAACTTAAGAACCTCGCCTACACGAAAAATATGTACATAAGCATATGGGTTTTATTTTACGTTAAGATTTTTAGAACATAATAATGTAGTGTTTGTAGCAACTCACGCCTACGCCAACGGCTATAAAAATACTATAGTATTAACTATAATATTACTTGTATTCGTAAAAATTTTTTTAATTGTTTAGATAGCTTACAGTACAATGTTGTAAAAAATTAATCCAATGAAATTAATAATAAGAACAAAAATTAATCAGGAATTTTAAAGTATTAAATCAATTAATTAAGTAAATAAATAAATTTAAAAACTTTTAAAAATATAAACATAAAAATTGTCACAGCGACGGAAGAATAAGTCAAACATGAGTTAAATCACACGGGACTATTTTTGAATTTTAAATTGTAAACCCAATGTACCTTCAGTGTATATACATGTGATGCGACTATTATTTTTGTGAATTATATTCGGATAGCAATACGT
>JASAMX010015565.1:0-23573 GCA_030248175.1 Microlaimidae sp. YZB2_3
TAAGTGGAGAACTTAAAGCGTTCAAGATTTAGGGTCGGTGGAGCCGAGGAAACTTGGAGTTGGAACGTGTAGCCAAAAATAGAAAATTTGGAGCCGTAAGTGGGGAAGTCAGAGCCGTAAGTTGGGAACTTGCAAACAAAGTAAAATTCGCTAAAACGTTTATCCAAACCTGAGAAGCCTAAATTTAATTTTAAGCCCAAACCAATTTTTCTTAAATGCTCTAAATTCCGATTGTGGCTCAAAGTTCCCAAAAATTTTCGATGGCTCCAAGTTCCCGTTCATGGTTCTAAAGACCCTATATCGAAAATTGTTGGAAACTAGGAGCCACAAACAATGGGAACTTGAAGCACTTAAGAAAAAAATTGGTTTGAGCTTAGATTTAAGCTCCGCTTTGGCTTAAATATAGATTTTAACGATTTATTTACTTCCAGGTTCAAATTGCCAACTTTCGGCTCCAAGTTTACCACTTTCGGCTCCAAGTTTACCACTTTCGGCTCTAAGTTTTCTATTTTTGGCTCCGAATTCCCTCGGTTTTATCGACCCTAAATCATATTAAGTAGTTTATGTTTTTTTACCAAAATATCACTGCTTTATATAATTAATAAATGATAAATATAATATTGTAGCAATTGATCTATTTCTGGGGAATAGAAACTTCATATATCTGCATTAAAATGATGAGTTATGTAATAAACACAAATGTATATGAACATATCTCGCTAACCAAATAGTCGTTTTTAGATAATGAATCAATTTTTATCTGCTATTCCACTCTATAGAATATATAATTATTTGGTTGACATATAATTAAATTTCGTTGACAAATATATGCTTCCTAAATTTTTTCCCTGCGCAAATCATTTTTTACAGACTATATAGTTTCAAATATTTGCAATTTGAAACCTTTATATTTTAAAATTGCTAAATTTTAATAAACTATTTTGGTAAAGTGTTCTTTTAAACTACTTCAAAAACCTGTTCTTAACTTTCCTGCAAAAGAAATAAAAAATGAAGTTCACAAAACCAAACTTTACAATGAAATGTTTACAACTTAAAAGTTACATATTGTTGAAAAAAATGGTTATTATGTTTGTGAAAAGTGGTACCTTTTTAATTTTTGTCGTTACTTTAGTTGGAATAATGTCAAAAACAACTTTAAAACAATCCAACAGTTTTCCATGTTTCCTCGCCAGATGTGGCCCATGTTTTGATAAAAATCTGCGACGATTTTGCTCTACAAGATGTAGTGAATGCGAAAAGTTACTTCAGGTATCAATTAACTTATCCTAAGATTTTGCATAATATCTCACTTTGATATCCAAACAATAAGTTTTTTTGTTTTTATATTGCGGCTTTTTCAGTTTTGAATTTTTAACATTTATGATTTAGGTGAAATACTAGAGTAGCAAAATCAAATACTGATGCTACCTAAAAGAGAATGAATTATATCAAAACCAAATTTAAAACGGGTTAGTAGTTCAAAATCTTTGTTTTCTTACACCTCCGACTAGTCAACATTTTTTCGGTCTAAACGTATGCCTGGGGTAAATCGCCCTTTTTACTGTTTTATTTACAGAACATTTTGTATGACTAGTTTTTAGTTTTTCTACTTTTGCAAGTAATTTGCAATGGAATTAGAAAAGTAGTTTATGTATAATTTTGATGTTGAATTTTGGTTCAATTAAAAGAGCCAGAAAAAACTAACTAAAAAAATCGAAAAAAGTGGCCAAAATTAATTTAGTTACCCTAAATATTACTTAGTTTTCGCATATAAATAGGTGATTCTTTATTCCAAGTAATCTCGAGGAAATAAATTTATTAATATTTTGAATAGTTTATAAAAATTTTTTTCTCTTTATTATGAATTAATTAATATAAACCGTTTTTTAACCAATTATAGGGAAATTTAATCAAGAATACAATAATTAAAACAAAAACTGTTTTTAACTAAATTAATTGCCATTAAGGGTTTAGATACTCGTGTTGATTTACTTTATATTGAAATTTGATTTACTTTATTTAGGGTAACTGACTTAATTTCGGCCACCTTTTTTTATTTTTTTGGATAAGTTTTTCCTGGAACTTCTAATCGAGTCAGAATTCGGTCTAAAACTCAAACGACAGCTATTTTTGTTATTTAAGGGTTTAGATACTCGTGTTGATTTATTTTATATTGAAATTTGATTTACTTTATTTAGGGTAACTGACTTAATTTCGGCCACCTTTCTTTTATTTTTTTTGGTAAGTTTTTCCTGGAACTTCTAATCGAGCCAGAATTCGGTCTAAAACTCAAACGACAGCTATTTTTGTTATTCCAGTGCAAAATTTAAAAATTTCTGTTACACTAAAAATTAATGGAGGTTTAAACTTTGTTTTTATAGTGGCCGAAGTTAATGCGCGTGCCATTAACTCCGGCCACCTAGAAACAACTGGCTACAACTATTGCTAAAACGAACGATAAATATTTTAAAAAGCTGAAAATTTATCCTTAGATATATTTCTTGGCACATATCAATTAATTTTTTCCGGTTTGCAAACTTTTATAGCTATTAGGAAGACTTTAAATAATTATGTCAAAACCTTAAAAAACACAAGTTTTATTAACACTGTTTTTTGTTAAATTTTTTTGGTGTGAAAAAAATATTTCAACATCTAATGGCTTTTGTCACAGTCAGCCAACTTCAAAGAAAGCCTGGTAAAAATTTTGTTCCATTCATTAAGTTTGTTTATATTTTTAACCTAAAAATTACAAAAAAAATAGGCCTTAATTTCGGCCACCTTTTAGGTTTTAAAAAACAAAAACAAAAGCCTAAAACATAAAAAACGATTACATAACCCAAAATTATCAACTTTAAGGATAAACAAGACGTTAAAAAAATTAAGGAGTAGTATAATTCCACACCAACCCTAGCCTATCCTATAGTGCTTCGTTCTAAATTTGATGCAGTTTAAACACAAATCAAAAATCCAGAAAATCACAAAAAAATCACTCTTTGTATGAAAATGTTGATAATGCAGAATAACAGAAATAGAGAACTTTTGCAAAAACACTTTATTCAACATTCATCCAGTTATTTTTGTCCAGTTTTTTTGTGTTTTAAAAATAAGCCAATTTTTAACACCTTGAATTGATGGCCGAAATTAAGTCAGATACCCTACTACATTTAAGTTGACAAAACCAAGTTTACAATAGTTTTATTTTTTCATTAGTAACATCCAGATAAATAGGTTTTTTTTAAAGTTCTAGTCTAATATTTCGCGAGATATTGCCGATAAAAAATACCAATTTTCCAAACTTATGTCTGAAAATAGCCTAAAAATCACTAAAACATTTTTTGCGTTGTTTGTTTTAAAATAGGCATTCTATGCTTAATTTTTTCTTAAGTTAATACCATAAACTTTTAAAAATCATCCATTAAGATAAAATATTTTTTTAAATTAGTGTAAGACCTTTTTTTGACCGATGTATCATATTATTGCCTTTGAGACAGTGCAAATTATAGCAAAAAGTTTGCTGCTATTGGCTTTATTGTCAAGAGCGTGACGATGGAAGTTGTAAAGATGAGCTTTAAACATTTTATTGTAAGAAAACACATTTATCTAAGTATGCAAATTTGTAATTAATTAATTTGTGTATTGTTTTGAAATATTTATTTTAATTAGCAAGCTTAAATTTTAACAAATTTTTGTATTAATTGATACGGAAGTTTTGATTGATATTAATTGATTTATCTAATATTCAGGGTTATATCTAAAATTTGAGATAAATTTTTTCGTTTTAGATTGACAATATGCCAAATAAACCAAGAAGTTCACATTTTTTTGGAATATTGTCTGAAAACTCTAACCTTCTTGACACCAGTCATTCCATACAAGCAACGCCATCCAATACCAATAAAACACACTTTATGAAAAACACACAAAAACAGAATGACAGATTATTTTTTATTTTAAACGACAGATCAGGGAATCAAAACCAAGAAAGACAATTACTAAGATCAAAAACAACCACCGAATCACGCGGGAAAAAAATAAATAGACAAAGAGTGGCTCATTTTCCAGGATCTCAATATCAGAAAAGTATTATTAATTCAAACTATATAATCTAATTTAATCCAAAAAAAATTTGATTGGTGCCTGTGTTGTTTTAATCGCTTAGCCAAATGCAAAATAATGCCAGTGATGTAATGTTAATACTTTCTCTCTCTCTCTCTCTCTCTCTCTCTCTCTCTCTCTCTCTCTCTCTCTCTCTCTCTCTCTCTCTCTCTCTATCTCTCTCTCTCTCTCTCTCTCTCTCTCTCTCTCTCTCTCTCTCTCTCTCTCTCTCTCTCTCTCAAATAATTGCCAACAACAGTTATATCAGATTAAATTAAATTATATACTTTTGGTAATGATAAAAGTTCAAGGCTGAATTTCAAAAATAGTTCTAGCAGAAGACTACCAATCACTTCTGTGTCTAATTTTAAAGGCTCTGCTAGCTTTCTAAATTCTAGCAACAATACAGACGAAACAAAACCTTTGGAAAATATTGAATTTGACGAAATTTTTTTCGAAATCAACAGGGTTTTGGGCGACAACACATGGTTAACCAAGCTCGAAGAGGAAGACCTGCGTTCCCATCCTGCAATTACTAAACAGTTGGGATCATTGGAAACCTCAAACATTAATTTTTCAAACAGAAAAGTGCAGCCAAAGAAAAATCGGAAACCGCCTAAGCAAAGAAATTATCAGTTTGCAGAAAATAGAAAAAACTTCATTATATCGCATCCCCATGTTTCATCAGTTGCCACTTTTTTTGGCGCTATTAAGGTAAAATTAAAAAGTTGCTTAAGACTGTTGAGTTAGAGCCAAAAATATATATATGAAGTTTTGTATGTAGCTTGTAAGTCGCGAAGTTTTAACAAAAACGAATTTTATTTAAAAGCAACCATTCACAATAAAACAAAATTAATTAATAAAAACGTTAATTACTAAAACGCACGTTAACGTTAATTAACAAAAACGTATTTTTATAAATTTCTAATTATTTATTTAAGAATATAAAAGTTTGTGTTGCGTTCCTTTCATTATCCCCCCCCCCTTTGAAAGACCGTTAGTTCACCAGTCCAAGGCTTCATTTGGGCAGTTGGATAATGTTCATTCGTGAAACTTAGAAATATTGATAGCTTATATATATATGTAAGCTTTCAATATTTAACATGGTTGGAAATAATAGCCTAAAACAGTTTTCACAGTTTTAATGCTTTAATGCTTTTAGATTTTAATAATAACCTTATAAAAATTTATATTTTTGTAGTCGTTTGCAGCTTTACATACGTTTATTATCACAGTAAATTGATAATCTAAGTTTTTGATAATAGCATATGCTTAACAGTTATCATTTATAAACTGGCATTTCGTCTTAGCACTGAGTTGTGAAATAATTAAGACTACAAGGGGCGAAATCTTAATTTAGGAAAACTGTGGCGTAGGTCCTGATTACACTCCCTGCATTTCACTGCAAGAAGCAGAAAGCAAAGTGTCTCAGTGCTGCGATATATCTCCTGGGATCTCAGTTGTATGCAGAAATTACTGCACCATTAATTTTACAGCACAATCGGTATGTCAAATTTAGTTTTATTGACGTATCATTACCAATCCGACTAAAAATGACTTAGTTTCGTTAATACTGTTTAATAAATATTTATATTTTCTGCTGTCCCCTAACCTTTAATTTTGCAGTATTCCTCTTCCACTGTAAATTTTTGTATTCGCTCCAAAATTTACATTTTGTGTTTATAGAGTTTTCAAAGCCCTATGGTGGTGGCGACAATAATACTTTTTCATTTTGCTGTTGAACTGTTGACTATGGAGCTGAATGAATTGGTTCCCTCAGACATGAAACGATACAAACAGTAATATGTGCGCCGCGAGTTGTTTTTCTCCTAAAAAATCCTTATAGGAGGTGTGGTGTGGCGTATGTATTAATACATTTTACCATTTCATAGTTTTGTGAGCCAAATGATTCCTTTCCACAACAGGGTTTAACGAGTTTCACACAATTCATATAAAAAAAATTTTGGTCTTGCCTCTAAGGCTAAAGCAACCACCAAAGGGATTAATGAAATCCATAATAGATCTTATATATTTTAAAAAATTAAAGCTATTAAACGAAATATTAGAATGAAACTTATAGACTATGCTATCCACATTCAGGAAATTTACTATCATGAAAATCACAACATTTAGGTGCGCATTTTTAAACCCAGGTTCGAAAACTAAATTCAAAGTTATAACAATTTGAAATGCAAATTTATTTTGAAATTAATTTTTTGCCTCTCAAATTTATTGACAATTTGAGGATATCAAAATAAAGTAATTTTTAAAACCAGACTTTCCTTTTATTTTCATTTTGAAAAAGCACAATGATAATTTCGGAATTTTTACATTTGGGTTTTTGTTTGCACTTTGTAATTTTATCACTTATCAGGTACAAAATAGGAAAATAAAAAAAAGACAAATATCACACCATTGTGTTGCTTTTGAGATACAAAGCAAACTATATTTATGTTTAAAATCACTGTAATATTATAATTTTGAGGGCCAAATATTTTTGACAAATATATAGTTACAACGACTACTATTTGAAATTTTTTATATTGATTATTTTATATATTATTTTTTCTTCATGTTAATTTTCTGGTTCACGTTCAAAATGACGTACCTCGAAATTGCTGTATTTTTTTAATTTTTCGTTTGAAAACTTGGGACTACATAAGATAAACAGCTTAATGTACTAATTTTTAAGATTCATGAAAGTGGACGGTTTACAAAAATTACCTTTGAACGGTATTTTTTTTACTTCGATCTTTGCTGAGTGTTAGATTCTTTTTTATTATATTTTTTATATTATTGTTTACTAACGAATGAAATTGAAAAAAAGTGTTTTAATAAACTCTGTTAGCTCATATTTTTTTCCTAAGAAATTTTATTTTCGTATGTCACCGGTACTGCAGTCTCAGGGAAAAATAAAGTAATAAAAAAAGAGCGCAAGCCAAGAAAAATATATATAACCCATTGTTAGTTAGTTGCATTACATCTTTCTCTGCACGTGATACTTTTTCAAAAAACGACTGATTACTTGAACACTCCGTTAATTTCACCCTGATGACATTAACTTTTAATAACTGTTTTAAAAAATTAATTAAAAAATAATGAAAATTTTTAGCTGTGGAATTTATTTGGTGGAATGTATTGCTACGCGGAAACAGCGGTCCAGGTCTTCAATTGTATTACGCACAGTAACAACGTAATGCCATGCTGTCTTCGCATGCATGTCCCTTCACCATGTAAAAAGATATGCGATTCTTCACTTGGAATTCCAGAACTCAGCTTTTATGATGAAGCCGTTTGCAAACCACATATTGATACCATTCGACGTTGTTACTGGAGTGCGATGAAACATTAAAAATTGTAAAAACAATTAATGCATGCAATTATTTTGTTTTTTTTTAATTGTTTCAAAGTTTGCATGTTGATTTTAAACTAATAAAATAATTTATTGTTTTCCCAATCTTTTATTAAAATCTGTTTAGTGGTATCCACATTTGCAGTATAAATTTCTTATTATTTCAAAATATGCCAATCGGCAGATTTTTTTTTAATTAAACTTATCGTCATAATATATGGTCTAAGAAACTAAATTATATATAATTTGAGCAACTTTTTACGCTTTATTTGATCAGTAAAACGTGACAGTAGCATAATAAATTAAAAAAATTACAAATTTAAAAATATCATTGATGACTTTTTTTAATTCCTATTTAACAAAATTCGGTTGGGATAGAAATCCATTACGCACCCTTTTAAACCAAAACTTACTTGAAATAACAATACAGAACAATAAGAATGTATCACAGTAGTATATAATAAAAACCTTTATGTGTGTTATATTGAAACATGAAAGCCCCCGGAAGTTAAATTTAACAAATCATTTTATTGGCAATAATGAAACAGCCATGGCTTTATGGAAAATTAAGCGTCATTATCTAAAATATAAGCCTATGATATTCTATGGTAAATTTTGTCAGTAAATTTTAACTAATAGCCAAAAATCTAGGACAAATTGATATAAATACCGTATAAATTCGTGGCGTCATTACTGAGATAACTTTTTTTATTTAATCTTCAAGTTTTTTCACCAGTCCACATCACTTTTGTACAAACTATACGTTGATAATATGCATAATATGTTTCAATAATTGTCAAATTGCTGTACGCTTTTTAAATATATATTTTAAAAATACAAATACGAAAAAGCACCATTCGTAAAATTAAAACAATAATCATTTACAAACATTTTACGCAAAAACAGTGAGAACCATCCACATTAAAAACTCTATAAAAAGATCAATGAAATTCTATTAATACTCAGTAAAACTTGTTTTGCTTGTTTACTCATACGAAAAGCAGTTTTTGTTTACTAATAATAAAAAATTGTTTTTGAAAACCAGGTTTTATTTCACCGACCAAATCAAAAGTAATAAAACCGCGAATAAACAATAATTTTTCGAGTTTTGATTGATTGTGAATTCTAAGCTCTGGTACAATTTTTGTCTAAATCTCAAAATGCTTGTTTTGAAATATACCGGTTTAAATATCAAGTTTATTTACCATTGCACAAAAACTTTTTTCGTGAAACGACCTTCAAAGTTTCACTACAAATCACTAAATTGATGTGTGTTACATCTGCTAATTAGTTTTTCAGTTTTTGATTTACAAAACTAATAATTACCTCAAATCAATCATTAACAGTAAAATAACATAAGATCCCCAAGTTACTTTGACTGACTGTGAATGCACTTTGCAAACTTTTGTTGGATGTGATGTATTTGCTATATTCTTTTCTTTTTCAATTAAATAATGTGAACGCAGTCTTACACTTTCCCTGTTTATAATTTTAATAATTTACGTCAGCTCCAAATTTTTAAATTCCAGAGCTGGCGACAAAATCTTCGACGCATATTTTAGAAAAACTCGGCGACATATATATCATGTTTTTCTTGATTAACTTATTAATTAGTAAAACGGGAATTAAAATAATATTTGTTTAAAAATTACCGCAAACAAAACTAGATACACCGGAAATAAGTAGAATATATTTCTAACAAACAGTAAAATTTTAAAACTAAATGACCAAAGCTTGCGTGTATATATATATATATATATATATATATATATATATATATATATATATATATATATATATATATATATATATATATATATATATATATACATAATCAGATGTAGGGATATCAAAGCTCCGTAAAAATAAACATAAGGTATACAAAAACTGAATTGAAGTTCAAAGACTGGTTTTACTCCGAAATCCAACTCCGAAAACTTCACGTGTTTCTCTTGACATTATAGCTGTCATATATAACCATTAGTATGTGTGATTAGTGTGTCACATATAATTATTTGTTTGCATCATGACATACTTATTTTTTAAGTGGTATAAATATTTGTTTTAAAACTGGCCGACTAATATAATTGGTGCTGTACACTTATAATTTTAAAAAAATAAAAAAATTTTGAATTAGGGTAACTGACTGAAATTCGGCCAACCTTAATTTAGGCCACCGGCTGTTATTTTTACTACGCGCATAATTATGAAATAAACTATGTAAGGATATATAGATGAAATGACGTGTATTTAGCTATAACCGGTTCATTTTTTACGCATGGCGAAAATAAAAACCGGTGGCCGAAATTAAGGTAAGGCCGACTTTAAGGCAGTTATCGCCTATCTTGAAGAATTTGATTAATAATTTAATTGACTTGCAGCTCATTCAAATAAGATTTTCAACACTTATATATATTTTAAGAGAATTAGAAAATAATTATTATATAATATACCAAATTTATTAAACTTATGAAGTTTGAATTTTTTCCGAAATCTGGGAAAAACTTTAAAAAAAAAACTAAAAAATTCCAAAAGTAAATTAACGCTAAAAAGGAATTGTAATCGTCAGATTACAAGAATAAAAAATCAAACCAGCGTTCATTTTAAGTAAACACTAGTCGGGATATGACACAAAAATCCAACACATTAATACATTGATGCATCCACCGTTTTAAAAAGCTTTTCACGTTAGACAGTTTTGTAGCGGCTTCTAGAATAACCAAGAATCGGAATCTGAGGCGGAAGTTTTATGTTGTATTGCTTTACACTATCCGGAAATTTTAAATTCTAAACCTGATGCAGTTTAAAAGCCACCTGTGATGCTTAGTCCTTAGCACTTGTCCCTGTTTTTCAACGTCAAATATGAAATGTACATTAATTATATGCTCTTAAAATCTTCAAAGTTACTTATATAAATTGGAAAAAAAACATAATAATCCATTCGAATTCTTTTTCGTTTTTATTTTTTTTGTTGTGTAGATATGTGCCCTGTTGTTGCACACTTGTATAATGTTAGTTATCTCGGTGGTCTTGTGATAATGCAACAATTGAGGGCGTTTAATACGGTGCGTGGTCTTTAAAGCGTCGGCAATGAACTTTGAGCCGTCAAAAAATTGTGGTAAATTAGAGCCGCGAAAATGAAAACCTGGAGCTAAATGGTTTGGGGTTAGATATAGGTTTTAGCTTAGGTTTAAAGATAGGTTTTGAAGATTTCACACTTGCGATCTTAAACTTTCCACTTCCAGCTCCATAAGAATCCCATTCTCGGCTCCAATTCCAGCTCCAAGTGCCTTCGACGCCAACCACCGTATAGATCATTAATGATGTTATCAGAAAACACTAAATGGGGAACTTGCTGGAGTTCAAGTGCTTACGTGATTTGTTTTAATCCGCTATGCATCCTTAGTTTTCAGTGGGTTTTTTTGCACTTACAGAGTGGATTTCATTGATTGCTTAAGTGTTGCTCAAAAATAACAAAAAATCCATGAGTTTACAATAGTTTGTGCAAGACTGAGATAGTCATTATGTTACTATTATTTTTCTTTTTAGCTTCAAGTTTTGTTTACTTAAAATTCCAAGGTGTTTATATTAGTACGGGGTCTTAAGAGCGACAAGCAAGAAATATGGAGCCATCGGAAATTTTTTGAAACTTGGAGCCACGATCAATAAGAATTTGGATCCCTTAAGACAAAATTAATTTTAGGCTTAGATTTGAGCTTCGTTTAGACTTAGGTAAACGTTTTAGTGATTTTTACTTTCGCGTCAAAGATCCAAGTTTACGGCTCTCAATTCCCTACTTAGCTCCAATTTTCTTATTTTCGGCTCTAAGTTTCAACTCTAAAGTACTACCGCTTCTTCAACCATAAATCTTTATATTAGCTTTTATTATGCGTTTTATAACAGACTTGTAACTTATTTAGCAGCTCTGGCAATTTGTTATATAAATAGAAAGACTAAGCAAACTGTCGGCTGTCTGCTTTTTAAATTTTTTATTCGAAAGTGTACAATCAATTTGAGATGAATTAACATTTAACTATATTAATAAAAATATATTTATAAAAACATAAGACAATCAATCGCCGAATCAAAATCTGAGGCAAAAGTTTTATGCGTTGTATTGCTTTATATAACACGGTAAATTTTAATCTTGAAGCTTAATAAAACTTAACCCGTTTCCGTGATCGTCTTTTTCCTGATTACCCCTGTAAAACCTTCAGACACCATCAAACCTTCGTGCCACTGTGGTGGTATCTTCTTCTGACCATTGTGGTGTGAGTAAAGTTCACCGCGGTGTGTAAACTCTACGTATCATCTTAGACATACCTAGATGGTACATAGTACTGGGTGTTCGGAAGGATTATCTTCTGCAAAATATCTTCGGAAAAATATCTTTTTGAACAGTAAATTATTCCACATTTATAAAAACTTTTTAGACTCTTTTAAGGTTTTTTTATTTTTTTTGCTTGATTTTAAGGTTTCGCTTAGGCTCAAGGAAAACAAAGTTTTTTGTTATGAATTTAAAAGTGTTTCCGAAGATATTACGTAAAATGTATTTCTTTTTAGCGCCGTAATATTGTATGCGTGATTAAAATTTGCATAAGTGCTACCGTATTATCTTTAACCGTTTCATTTTGCTCGTTCACTAAACGGATTAAATGTTTAGTGCCATTTGTAATATTTTAGTGTTTGCACTTGTCGATTTTGTTATCGTAGAATGTATGAAAGCCATATTTATTTAAATTATCCAAAAATTAACATATTTAGAGTAATAGCATACTATTACTAATTTTTCCACAATACAAATGATACAAATATTAATGATTAAAGGTAAACCCAACGTGGCTGCAACAGTTGTTTGTTGGATTAAAAAATTCCCCTCTTAAAGTAACCACTCAAATCTCTAGAATCTGAAGTTATTTTATCAAAAAAAAATACTCGGTATTAAATCAAATCTAATTGGCTGATAAAGTTACGTCATATTTTCGTGATTTGAATGGTTACTTAATGGGGGAATCTTTTAATCCAACGAACAACTGTTGCAGCCACGTTGGGTTTACCTTTAGTTTATGTATTTTTTATTTTATAATTACAGCCTTTACATAAATTTTAAACAATAACAGCTAAATTGAATATTAAAACATTCATTTTGTTTTCCAAGTTCCAAAATGTATGTATAAGAAACTCATATCTGGAAATGTTTGCCTGTCAGGTCATGTCCCACACAATAATCTGATTTTTAGACTTTTATGGCTTTGGAAAACATGTCTTTTTTAATCCAGGCTATGAAATTCGATTTTTTAAAGAACAAAATCCGACGTATTTGATTTCAATTTAAAAATATAGTGGAATAGCTGTTCTTCTAAGTCTAAAAGTTATAAACTAAACACAAGTTTGCAATATTGTAATACCAGACTTCACTTGCTTGTTTTATTATTTGGTGCCTCGAGCTCATCCTAGAGACAAGTTTTTAATATTCATTAATAAAAAGCTGTCTTTATAACTCCCGTAACGAGTAAACTGGGTAATAAATAAACAAACAACAGTTTCACGTTTTTAAAATTCCAGACAGATCAAAATCAAATCAAAATCTAGGATGCAATAAATCTTAGAAAACAATAAAAAGTTAAAATAATGCGCGATATAAAAATTGTGCGAAACATATGGCATGTTGTAAAAAAACGTGTCATAAAAAAGAAAATAGCACCTTTTTCATTTTTGCGGAATAAACAGGCATCACATCTGAAAAAAAACACCTTGAAATTAATTAATTTTATTTTATTTGTTTATAAATCACCTATCGAGAGGTTTTACAACTTAAAAAAAAGGCTGTAAAAACGCTAATAAACTTTTCCACTTATTTACTTAAATAGAAAATGCAACAATGAAATAGAACCTTGGGAATTCTAAAATGCTAATCACACAAAAATTTTTCGAAAAACTGTATAAGACTTTTAGAATCAGCAACAAATCCGATAAACTTAGCAAGTTATTTTCTATTAAATGCATGAGAAATCCATAAAATATTTAAAGATTAAAGAGGGCAGGTCGTACCCCCGAGTGAAAATTAAAACGCGTTGTTGAAATCAGGGAGGGGTCCGAGAAAACAGATTGGATATATTGTTTTAAACCCGATATCCATTAACGGGTTTAATTGATTTTCGGCACTTTCGATATCGCACAGAGTAAATCTATAATTCGGCGGTTGTATGGACACAAGATTTGACGTGATTAAAATTTAAGACGGCTTTCCCTGGATGAAGAATTAAGTCAAATCAAATTAGGCGCGGTGACGAATTAGAGGAAGTGAATACGACTTTGACAGGTAAGATTAAAAATTCAATTAAACCAACCCTGTCTCTAATTTTTTTTTACTAAAAACTAAATCACATTATGCTATAAAATAATTTGTAATTGATCGAAATATTCTTATCAAAACAGTTTATTTTTTTAGAAAAAAAAAAGAATTTCAGAAACTTTAAAGTTTTGAGTTTTGAATCTTTACATGAGTTGAGGATATTAGTCTCTCCAAACAGTTTTCACTGCAGATCGTTCTGAAGTAACAGTTGCAATGCAGAGCAAAAATTACTTTTGTGTACTCACGTAAACTTAATGTTTAATTTATTGCAATTACAGCAGAAATATTACAGTATTTTAAATATTTTTGATTACATGTAGGTGTTTTTAATATTTTAAAATATCCTATTTACAAAAATTCGATTGACTGGCGAAAAGCAGAAAACAAATGCTGTGTAAAAATGATGTTTTTAATTTGAATCTATATGAGTTACTGAAAAAATTATAAAAACATCCAAAATATATTAATATCAAACTAAAATATTGCAACAATGCTTTTAATTGGAGTCGACCTTTTTACATTTCGCAATGAAAGCAACGCGCTAACTGATTGCACCATCATCAGAAGTTGCTTTATTCCTAAACGATATAAACACCCCCAGAGACCATTACACGAACGAACAACAGCTTTTTATGTATTATATTTAAGAGAGACAATATCACCCTCTATATAATAAAACTATTGAGAGCTTTAAATGTCACCCAATTAATTTAAAATTCATATCTCGCCACATTCAAAAAAACCCATTTTTTACGGAAATTCCTTTAATATTTAAAAAAAACAAGTTCAACAAAAACTTACGTACGTTGTTAAAAAGGGAAATATTCCTTTGTTTCGCAAGCAGTTACGCTTCTGGACGAAGTTTAATGAATACTTTTGTGGGGTTTAAATTTTTTTTTGTTTCAATTCGATTTTTATTAATGCAACTATTTGACCCGTTTTATAGATATTATAGCAGTGTGAAGTTTATAATAAGGTTGCCTTATTAACACCCATTAAATATTAAAAGTCTAAATACCATATTTCGCGAGATCTCGCATCCCGGTAAGGACGGGGTGTTTTAATTGGGAAAATTGGTTTTTACCTGCCAGCTATCTGCCTCCATCGAAAATTTTTCTACTTCCTACCGGCATCTGCCCTGCCCCCAACTGCCTCCATTCTAAATTTATCTGCCTACACTCTGCCTCCTACGTGTCTTCGAAGCAGTTTTAGCTGCTTTCGACTTCCCTCCTAACCTGTATATTCTTTTACATAAGAAGGCAGGGCTACCTGCCTCCTACCTGCCTTCGAGGCAGTTTCCCTGCCTCCACCCTACTTTCTATCTTCCTCCAAGGCAGTTTTTCCTACCTCCTTTCTGCCTCTATCAGTCTATCCTGCCTCCTAGCTGTTTTCGAAGCAGTTTTACCTGCATCCTACCTGCTCCAGTCTTCCGAAGGCAGGTTCAAGAGCCGTCCTTACCGGAGTATGCCAAAAATTGAGATTTTTTATACTTAAGAAAATTTTTCGGAGAGGGCTTAAAGCCTAGGAACGTCGGACTTGTATTCAAAAATAGGGATTTTGACATTGTAAATAAAAAGCTTGTAGGCGACAATTTCAAATCATTAAACCTGCTAAAAAACGTGCCTAAACCTAAACATAAGGTTTTTTGTTTCGTGCCTCTATCACATAATTTTTGGAAGGCTTTGAGTCCCTACTTATTGGCGCAAAAACAATGTATCTCATTATGATATGTCTAACCAATTTTTGATGTTTATTTCCTATTGGTATTATTACATATTTCTTTTTCTAAGCTAAGCTTAAACTTATACTTATTTCTAAATTTAAGCTTATATTAAAATAGAAAATTTCATAAAGTTAAAATAGGATACACAGTAACGCGTTTATCGGTATCTGAAGATGATACAGCAGGTGAGTTTTTTTTATTTGTAAGACTTATTTAAATAAAGAAGGTATTTATGTATTTTTTTCATGTTTTTGTTTTTTTATAGAAACATATATTATATAATTTTGATTTGATCTAAAAATTAATACTTAATGTTATTAATTAATTTTTATATGAATTTTTAAAATAACTTAAACTTATTAATTAAACTTTCTCAAAATTATAGTCCATACAAAAATTATGCGGACTGGCGACAAAACTCGAACTTTGAAATGTTATATATCCATCACGTAGGTTAGAATATGTGCGGGACATATATGGGAGCATAGCCTAGATCCTTGGCTATCTTTCGAAAAGGTTAAGAAAAAATGTTTTTCGATAACGTCATCACTACAGCCGATGTGGTGAAAAAAACCTGGTCCTAAAAAAAAAACTTTTTTATTAGTACAAGAAACGGAACGCCGCTTAGTATGCTGTTAAAACATACTTTTCTGAGTTTTTTCTTAGAGTTTAAGCGAAATCGGTTTGCTCAAATTTTTTTATAATGCGTTGAATGCGCGCGGTTTTCGCGATTTTTCGCGAATTTTTGCCACGCTAATACACTGTCCGAATTATTTATTTTGTTTTGCTTCCTGCTCGAAGTGTGTACGATATTAAATTGTTATATATTAAATATATGTCCGCCTATTTTTATTCCTTACTTTTGACCTAAAAATTTTTTTAGGGGTTGACTCCCTCTCGGGGGACTAGGGGGGCCAAACACGAATGCCGAAAATTTTTTTCGAAATTTTTTTTTCAAAACCATTAAAAATGTAAAAAATTTATCACATACATGTCGTCATGTATGTGATAAATTTTACATTTTTAATGGTTTTGAAAAAAAAATTTCGAAAAAAATTTTCGGCATTCGTGTTTGGCCCCCCTAGCCTTCCGCGTATTCTGATATATTGTTTGTGTAAAAAAGCCTAATATTTAGCTTACAATAAGCTGTCAAAAATTTAAATTTAAAATCAAGAATTTAAAATTTGGAAGCATTTCAAGCCCGTATGCTAGCAGCAGAAAACCTTTAAATTAAAAACTTTTCCAAAAAAAGCCTTAAAAGTTTATTTTTTTCGAATTTCTAGGTTATTTTGTTAGAAAAACATATTTTTATAGTTAAATCCTACTACAAAATTGACAAATATCGCAGCTAAAAAATGCTCTTTTTTTAAATGTTTTATTACTTGCAAAAATGTTTTCCCGTTTGTCAACACCAAAACAAATTTCTAGTAACTATGTATCTCAACTTTTGCCAATATCCCAATGTAATTTTTTAAATTAATGCTATTTTTCGTGTAAAAACGTTTGAATCCGCGATTTGGTCTGAATTACGTCATTTTAATTGGGGAAGAGCCAATAAAAATCATTAATTATGACGTAATAACAAAAATTTGCATGACGTAAGGAAGTTTTTGGAATTTTAACGAAAATTTATGTTACCTTTTCATGGGTTATTTGGACCATTTTCTAATATTTTAAGTCAAAATAAATTTAAAAAAATTTAAAATTAATCTTTTAAAGTTTTTTATTCTTGTAAAACTTTTTAATTTAAAGATTTGCTGCTGCCAGCATACGGGCTTGGAATCCTTCCAAATTTCAAATTTGTCATTTTTGACAGCTTATTGTAAGCTTAATATTTTTTTTCACAAACAATATATCAAAATTCGTCATCTGTGATAAATTTCACATTTTGATGGTTTTGAAAAAAAAATTTAAAAACTTCTTTTTGGAATTTGTGTTTGGCCCCCCTAGCCCCCGGGGGGTCAAGCCCAAAAAAATTTTTAAGTCAAAAGTAAAGAATAAAAATTGGCGGACATCTAATATATAACAATGTGGTTAATATCGTACACACTTCGAGCAGGACGCAAAACAAAATAAATAATTCGGACAGTGCATTAGCGTGGCAAAAATTCGTGAAAACCGCGCGCATTCAACGCATTATAAAAAAATTTGAGCGAGCCAATTTCGCTGAAGCTTTCAAAAAAAATTCAGAAAAGTATGTTTTAACAGCATACCAAGTGGCGTTTCTTATCTTGTACTAATAAAAATGTTTTGTTTTTTGTGGGACCAGGTTTTTTCACCACATCGGCTGTAGTGATGACGTCATCGAAAAACATTTTTTCCTAACCTTTTCAAAAGATAGCCAAGAGTCTAAGCTATGCTCCCATATATGTCCCGCACATATTCTAACTTCCGTTATGAATATATAACATTTCAAAGTTCGAGTTTTGTCGCCAGTCCGCATCATTTTTGTATGAGCCATTTCACAAAAAAAAAATTTCACTTGCGAAAAAGAGTTACAAAGCCATCTTTCAATTAAATTGCAGATGCCAAATGTCAAATACATCAAACGATAAAACTTCAAAAACTGATTTTTCATAATAGCAAGCTAATTAACAATTAATGAAAATAACTCAGGCGTTTAAAAATTTTCATTCAATTTTCATTTTTTAAACAAACAATTCTTTAAAAATACAGAAAATGCATGTTCTCCAGTTTTTTTTAAATTTATTAACATTAAACTTAAGCAATTTATGCTAATATTTAATAAAAAACAATAGCGTTTTGCCAAAAGCTGTGAGATGTTGAAAAAATATCACAGAATATCTTACACGACAGTAATCCACATCGCTTAACATTGTGCTTTGTACACGTTGAATATATGTGTAAGCAAGGGGTAATCCAACAACGCAGGTTAAAACAGCCACAGTGCTGAGTGCAACAGCCAGAAAAGCCACACGTCGCATTTGGCCCATCAGAACCATCTTGTCCTGGTCGATATTGGCCCGCATGGTTGGTCTAAACAAAAAAATAGAATAATATGGGTATTTAAAGAATTTGAAATAAAAATTAAGGATTTAATGTACAATTTTTAGCTTCTAATTTTTTTTAAAATATTTATAAAGGATTTGTTGGCATTTTCCACCAATGATTTTATTTGACTGAATATCATAAAGGTTTGTGTAACTAGACGCACCCACACAAAAAACATACAAACACATACACACACATGCACACACTTTACACACTTTTAACCATTATAAAATTGTATTTTGGTTCTAAATTGGGTAATTTAATAAATAATTGTTAAAATATGGTATTAAATTTTTAATATAAAACATTTTTTGTTAAAAATTTCAAATCGTTTTATTGTTAAGTAGTCGATTCAATACTGCAATATATCGAGGTCAGGTAGGTTTGATTTTCCTATAAACTATTTTAAATATTGAAAATAAAAAAATTATTTTAATTACATTAAACTTGATCATAATTTTTGTATATTACTCAGTGTAATAACAAACTCTTTTTCGGCAGCAGCAAATGACAGCTCAGGAACTGATACAGCTCTTTTACTAATCACATCTGACATTGAAACTCGCCGAAAGTATTAAATCGTAGATATTATTTTATTAATTATTTTGACGTAGTTACAGACTAAAGTTTTATTTTTATTCAATTGAAAATATATTGATAAAATTAAAATGTAATAATAGTTGTTTTGAAAGTAAATATAAAAAAACTCATTCGGAATTCGACATGAAATGGTTAGCAATATTTCAAGAAAATATTAAGCATTTAAAATATTTTTTACGTTGAAATAAAATGTGCAAAAAATACTTAAATTTGTTTACCTGACTTTATAAAGCCGAATAAGTTTCATAACTTTATAAATTACCTACTAATTGAATAACAATTAAATTCATAACTTCAGCTTTCATATTTTTATTAAAGTAATCAATCGATATTTTGAATGCGAAAGTCTATGGTATGATAAAAATTTAAAAGACAAAAAAATTATACCGAAATAATGTTTTTAGATTTATATAGGGTAACTGACTTAATTTCGGCCACCTTTTTTATTTTTTTGAATAAGTTTTTTCTGGCTTTTTCAATCAAGCCCAAATTTGACCTAAAAATCAAACAATAGCTATATTTGTTATTCCAGTGAAAAATTTGAATATTTCTGGTACACTTAAAAATCACTGAAGGTTTAAACTTTTTTTTTAAAGTGGCCGAAGTTAAGGCGTGTGCCATTTATTTCGGCCACCTACAAAAAACTGGCCATAACTATTGCTTAAACGAACAATAAAAATTTCTAAAGGTTGTAAATTTACCCTTAGGTATTGTTATTGGTGCATATAACTTAATTTTTCCAGTTTGCCAACATTAATAGTTATTAGCAAGACTTTAAATAATTATGTCAAAACCTTAAAAAACAAGTTTTAATAATTTGTATTTTTTTTCAATTTTTATTTTTGGCTTAAAAAACCTAAAAACAAAGTCAAACGAGCAAAAAAACTTCTTTATAAATACTTTTCCTCATAAAAAGAGTGAGTGGTACCAAAAAGAAAAAAATATCCTTATTACATGCACTGAAGAAATTATCTATATCTAAAATGATTATTACTCTTTGTCTTTTTGTATTATTTTTGTATTCGACATTGAAGCAAAACCCATGGTAGTGTTTGGTAAAATTTTTTTTTTGTGAAATGACTACAGTCTATACAAAAATGATGCGGACTGGCGACAAAACTCGAACTTTGAAATGTTATATATCCATAACAGAGATTAGAATATGTGCGGGAAATATATGGGAGCATAGCTTAGACTCTTGGCTATTTTTTGAAAAGGTTAGAAAAATTTTTTAGATGACGTCATCACTACAGCCGATGCGGTGAAAAAACCTGGTTCCAAAAAACTAAAACGTTTTTATTAGTACGAGATAAGAAACGCCACTTGGTATGCTGTTAAAACATACTTTTCTGAGTTTATTTTTAAAGTTTGAGCGAAATCGGCTCTCTCAAATTTTTTTATAATGCGTTAAATGCGCGCGGTTTTCGCGATTTTTCGCGAATTTTCGCCACGCTAATACACTGTCCGATTTATTTATTTTGATTTGCTTCCTGCTCGAAGTGTTATGATATTGATCATATTTTATATATTAAATGTCCGCCAATTTTTATTCCTTACTTTTGACCTAAAATTTTTATTTGGGGTTGATCCCCTGGGGGCTAGGGGGGGCCAAACACGAATGCCGAAAATTTTTAAAAAAATTTTTTTCAAAACCATCAAAATGACGAATTTTGATATATTGTTTGTCTAAAAAAACCCTAATATTAAGCTTACAATAAGCTGTCAAAAATGACGAATTTGAAATTTGAAAGGATTCCAAGCCCGTATGCTGGCAGCAGCAAACCTTTCAATTAAAAAATTTTACAAGAATAATAAACTTTAAAAGATTAGTTTTAAATTTTTTTAATTTATTTTAATTTAAAATACTACAAAATGGTCCAAATAAACCCATGAAAAGGTAACATAAATTTTAGTTAAAATTCCAAAAACTTCCTTACTCATGCAAATTTTTGTTATTACAACATAATTAATAGAATTTTTATTTGGCTCTTCCCCAATTAAACTGACGTAATTCAGACCAAATCGCGGATTCAAACGTTTTTACACGAAAAATAGTTTTACATTAATTCAAAAAATTACATTGGGATATTGGCAAAAGTTTGAGATACATAGTTATTAGAAATTTGTTTTGGTGTTGACAAACGGGAAAACATTTTTGCAAGTAATAAAACATTTAAAAAAGAGCATTTTTTAGCTGCGATATTTGTCAATTTTGTAGTAGGATTTAACTATAAAAATATGTTTTTCTAAAAAAACAATAACCTAATAAAATTCGAAGAGAAAAAACTTTAAGGCTTTTTTTGGAAAAGTTTTTAATTTAAAGGTTTTCTGCTGCTAGCATACGGGCTTGAAATGCTTCCAAATTTTAAATTCTTGATTTTAAATTTAAATTTTTGACAGCTTATTGTAAGCTAAATATTAGGCTTTTTTTCACGAAAACAATATATCAAAAATACGCCGGAAGGCTGGGGGGGCAAACACGAATGCCGAAAATTTTTTTCGAAATTTTTTCAAAACCATTAAAAATGTAAAATTTATCACATACATGACGACATGTATGTGATAAATTTTACATTCTTAATGGTTTTAAAAAAATTTGGAAAAAATTTTCGTTATTTCGCTTAGTGCGAGAGGGAGTCAACCCCTAAAAAAATTTTTAGGTCAAAAGTAAGGAATAAAAATAGGCGGACATATATTTAATATATAACAATTTAATATCGTACACACTTCGAGCAGGAAGCAAAACAAAATAAATAATTCGGACAGTGTATGGCGTCGCAAAAGTACACAGCGAAAAATCGCGATAACCGCGCGCGCGCATTCAACGCATTATAAAAAAAATTTGAGCAAACCGATTTCGCTTAAATTTTCAGAAAAAACTCCGAAAAGTATGTTTTAACAGCATACTAAGCGGCGTTTCTTATCTCGTACTAATAAAAAAGTTTTTTTTTTAGGACCAGGTTTTTTTCACCACATAGGCTGTAGTGATGAAGTTTTCTGGAGAAACTTTTATTTTTAACCTTTTCGAAAGATAGCCAAGGATCTAGGCTATGCTCCCATATATGTCCCGCACATTTTATTCTAACCTACGTGATGGATATATAACATTTATCAAAGTTAGGATTTTATACGCAAGTCGAAACATAATTGTTTATCTGGACTACTAATTTTTAAAAAGTCTAATTAATCGGTTTAAGTTATTTTAAAAATTCATATAAAAATTAATTAATAACATTAAGTATTAATTTTTTAGATCAAATCAAAATTATATAATATATGTTTCTATAAAAAAACGAAAACATGAAAAAAATACATAAATACCTTCTTTTTATTTAAATAAGTATTACAAAATAAAAAAAACTCACCTGTGTATTATTTTCATAGATGATAATGTTATGTGTATCTTATTTTAACATTTATGAATTTTTTATTTTAATATGCTTAAATTTAGAAATAAGTATAAAACTTAGCTTAGTGAAAGAAATATGTAACTAATACCGATAGGAAATAAACATCAAAAAAATTGGTTAGACATATCATAAAATGACATTGTTTTGCTAATAAGTAGTGGTTGGAAAGCCTTCCAAATGTTACTGTGATAGGTATGAAACAAAAAACCTTATGTTTAGGTTTAGGATGTTTCTTTAGAGGTTTTAAGAATGCATTTTAATTGTTGCTTACAAGCTTTTATTTATATGTTAAATACCCTATTTTGTAACAAGCGTGTCCTAGGTTTCGGCCTTTTCTGAAAAATTTTCTTAAGTATAAAAAGTCTAATTTTTGGCATACTTTGTAAGGACGGTCTCTTAACCTGCCTTTGAGAGTTGGAGCAGGTAGGATGCCGGTAAACTGCTTCAAAACAGCTAGGAGGCAGGATGAGTCTGATAGAGGCAGAAAGGAGGAGGAACTGCCTTGGAGGGAGGAGTGGAGGAAGTTAGGTGGCAGGCAGGGGAGTGCCCTCAAGGGGCAGGAGGTGGGAGGAGAGCCCTGCCTTCTTATGTGAAAGCATCAGGTTGAGGAGTTAAAGCAGCTGAAACTGCTTCAGAAAGGCAGGTGCAGCAGAGTGTAGGCACAGAAAATTTGAGAATGGAGGCAGTTGGGGGCAGGGCATATGTGGTTGGAGTCAAAATTTTTGATGGAGGCATATAGTGGCAGGTAAAAACCAATTTTCCCAATTAAAAATCCCGTCTCTTACCGGATGCGCGATTGTGTACATGATTTAGATTTTTAATCTTTATGGTGTTAATAATAGTAATGTATTATGAAACTTCACACTGCTATAAATATTATAAATGGTTTAAATAGTTGCATTAATAAAAATCGAATTGAAACAAAAAAAGAATTTAAACCCCACAAAGTATTTCATTAAACTTTGTCCAAATGTATGCTGTGAACAAAGGAATATTCCCTTTTTAACAGGTGTATGTAAGTTTTTG
>JASAMX010015567.1:0-13561 GCA_030248175.1 Microlaimidae sp. YZB2_3
CAAAAAACATTGGTAATCTATTAAATACATTATCCGAACAACTAGAAAGACTTACAAAAATATGGCATACTGCTCCAAAATTTAATATGATTTAAAATATCCTCAACAAAATATTTCAACATATAGTGTTTCAGACAAAAAGCTCCATAGTACGCACTAGGACCCAAAATTTAAAATAAAATGTACATTGATAATAAATTAAAGTAGTAGGTTTTTTTTTTAAAAGCAAATAGCCAAACTTCTTCTACAAACTACAAAGATAAAAACAAGCAACCTTGAAAGCCTTCAAAATTGCTAATATTTGAATTGTAACCACGCTCCAGAACCTTTTAGCAACTGCAACAAATTTTTAAATTTAAGGATTTGAAGAAAAATAAGCTTTAAAAGTTGAATTTTTAGTGAAAAGTTGAAATTTTTGGTTTTTTAGCTTAATTTATACAGTAAAAAACTCATAGATTGATTTATGTTTTCAGTTTTTTAAACCAAAACCACATTCTATATGAAAATGCTTGAGGAGTTAAAACTAAAATTTCCACCTGTTTGGAGTCGGGTCCCCGCCGTATCAAATTTATCTTCTCGACTTTATCGTCGGGTAATGTAACAAGCTCCCGTAATGATAATGTTTCAAAAATATGACGCCCCATAAAAACAAGTTGTAAGGTAATATTAGCTGGTGATGATGTAATGAGGGACTGAGGCGGAAGATTAGAGAGTCAAGTCCTATATCGCCCATTTTTCAGCCAAAGTAGCAAATTATTTCTACTTTCAATCGCTTCATATATACAGATCTCATATAATAAACTCGCACTGACTGACCTGTTTCGAGTTGGGTCCCCGTCTTATCACTTTTATCTTTACGAATTTGTCGTCGGGTCGGATGGCATAGGATTTGCTTTCGAATTCTATTATTCGTTTTCCGCTGACGGCGGCGATGGAGCTGACACTGGTTCGAGTGGACTTGGCCAGAGTGGGGGGCGAGGGTTCGTAGAATTCCCGCTTTCTAGCCGAAGAGCTCAGGAGCTTACAAGCTTGCACCCTGGAATAAACTTAGCGTATTAAAAATATAGTTTTGTTCCGGGAGCTCACAAGATTGCACCCTGTAATTGAATTAGGTTGTTAAAAAATAGTGGTGTTCCAACGCCTACCTAGAAAATATCTGGTGTTTCTACCTATGAATATCCTAACGCGAAGGAAGCTCCGGAGCTCCGCTGCTAATGAACTTGGCCAGAGTGGGGGGGGGGCGAGGGTTCGTAGAATTCCCGCTTTCTAGCCGAAGAGCTCAGGAGCTTACAAGCTTGCACCCTGGAATTTATCGGTTGTGTTAAAAATTAATCGCTCAAAACTTGCGAGGAAACTCGCATTTTTGCGCAGGCAATTTTCTATGCACTCTCTAGTGCTTTTCGCGCACTAGAATTTATTTTCTCATTTTTTCGCGCTGCGACTTTTCTCAATTTAGTGCGAGAAAAGTCGCAGTATTCACTGCGCTTTCCGCTCACCGCCGCGGGAGCTGACACGGGTCCGGGTTGACTTGGCCAGAGTGGTCGCCGAGGGTTCTTAAAACTCTTGTTTCCGTGCCCAGGAGCTCAGGAGCTTACACGCTTCCACTATGGAAATCAATTAGGTTTTTAAGAGTATAGTGCTGTTTGTACGCCTACATACGAATACCTAATGTTCCTACCTACGAATATCTTAACCCGAAGGAAGCTGCGGAGCTTAACTCCTTGTGGATTTGTAGAATTCCCGCTTATTAGCCAAGGAGCTTAGGAATTTACAAGCTTGCACCCTGGAATTGAATTAGCTTGTTAAAAATATGGTGATGTTCCTGCCGACGAGTATAACGGTTCGCTGTTCCAGTTATTTAATCCAGAGAAAACTCCGGAGCTCCGCTTTTTAACCGAGTGATTTAAAACCTATATGGCATTATTTTTCACCACATCTCGGACCGAGGAAAAGTCAGCGGCTACTGTGCACTAAGCCTTAAATCTCACGCTAGATCTCAGAAAGAGCGTTCACAATGTTCACAATTCGCGTTATCGTTTAAGCCCCGAAATGAGTTCACAAGGTTCTTATTATCTTTGATACTAAAATCATTTATTATTATAGAATGTTTGCCGAAAATGTTTAAACTGTTCCCACCCATTCCCATTAAAAAAATACAAAACAAATTATAGAGAGATGAATTAAAATCAAATATTATTTTGATTCTCTACACTATTTATTGTTAATTTAGTATTTTTATTATAATATTAATTTAATAAATTAATTTAAAATTCATAAACTATACCTGTAATATAGGCGATCGTGTGGTTCTTCGTCTTTTAGTCTCCAGGCGACCATTTTGGCGATTTCCTGCGGCTGCAGATTCGGGTAGGTTCGGTACAAATCCCGTTCCAGCGTTTCTTTATGACTCAAATTGATTCCTAAAGCGTATTTCATCTTTATCATAAAGGTCTAGTACATCGATACAATATAGTAGTACGGTACAAGTCCCGTACGTGTACCAATTATCAGTTTGACCGATAGAAAAGTAAAATACGCTTATAAAAGTCGTGTATACCCCGAATCGGACACGTAGACATCAATTTTGAGGTTATTCTTACGATTAAAGTCTTCCATAAAAAGTTATGATCCCATTTAAGCCCAAAATTGCCTATTTTTGGTATGTACAATTTATGTTGTTAAGGAAAAAATTTTTATTTAGCTTTTAAATAACGTAAAAGTATTTTTTTCGAATTGCTCAGAGTCTGGTGGCTCTGAATATAGTTCAAAATTTTCTCTACTATCTAACATTTTTGTATGACAACCAGTTAAAAATGGGCTAAATTTCAATTTTGAAAAAAAAAAATGAAAATTCGTCAAAAACATATAATCAAATAAAAATATGTCAAAATACAATTTAGCTTGATTTTTAGGTTTTGCTTAGGCTTAGGATAACTAATATTAGCAAAAATAAGCTTAAATTAGCTTTTAAAACCAAATAAAAAATTGTTGTCCATGTTTTTGGTGGTCCATGTGACCAACGAATTTTTAAATTTTTTAGATATTTTTAGATTCTTCAAACTTTTAGCAATGTAAAAATATAATTTTTAATTTATTTTGTTGCTAAACAAAATTAATTTTTTTTTCTTAACAACATAAATTGTACATACCAAAAATAGGCAATTTTTGGGCCTAAATGGGCTCATTATTTTTTTACAGAAGACTTAAATCGAAAAAATGACCTTAAAATTGAGGTCTACGAGTCTAATTTAGGGTAAAAGAATGATTTACATGCGTATTTTACTTTTCGATCAGTCAAATCGATAATTGGTACACGTATGGGACTTGCATCTAGTAGTACCTGCCTGCCTACTTCCGTATTAATCAAACAAAATTAATCCCTAGAAGTGTATTTTATCTTTATCATACTTTTCTTATGGTTCTGATGCAAGAATGCAATAATACCTGACTGCCTATTTTTGTATTAATTAAACAAACTGCCAGGTACTTGTTTCATTTTGGGTGAACAATTATTACATAATTAGTGCGCGAGAATAATGACGTAAAGTTCAAAAGAGCCTTTTAAATAATCTTTTAGATTTTTGTATTTGTCCTTTGGACAAAGTCCAAAGGACAAATACAGCGAATAAACGTATGTAACTTATGTGACTTATTTTAGATTTCTAACAGTAACCTACTTACTACGAAATGAGTCACAGTCACGTGTATTTTATAAGGACAGTGGCTCATTTTGCCGTAGTAAGGACGATAAGTATGAACGCACCCTTAAACTCCGCACCCCGCTGGCGGTCAGTGCCAATTTTAACACAGTGTAGCGGTGAATCGGAATCCCTTCTGCGGATATGCAGCGGAATGAATCCCAAAGTGTTAATTAAAAGTTGCGGCGGGAAATTTCATCAATAACCCATTCCTGTGATTGCTTTTTTTCCGGTTAAAACCGTAAAACCTTTGTATTACGGCGGTGGTGGTGAAAATTCGTTTGTTTACAGTATGGTGGTATCTCCGTTTAACTATTGTGGTGCGTAAACTTCATTCGATAAACTCCACGTATCACCTAGATCGTACCTAAGTTCTACGTAATACTGTGTACGTGATTAGTGCACAGTGAGTGAGCAAATTTAAATAGTTAAAGCTGTACGGTGGAAATGTTCAAATTTCATTTACGGAGACAGTGTATTAGGTACGACTTATATAGGTACGACCAAGGTAGACCTAGATGACACCTAAAATTTACCGCGGCGAAGTTTACGTACCCCAATTTGTTAGACGAAGATATACCCTTACCGTTAAACGAAGGTTTAACCGTGGTTTCAGGTTACGAATACGAAGGTTTCATGTTGTAATCGGGTAATAGGCAATTACGGGAAAGGCTTAATCTGTAAATCGATAAATTATATTGAACAAAAAATTGAATAATACTTTGCAAAAACTTTAGATGTTGTGATAAATTTAATATTTAAAATTTGTTTTGTTAACAATATTATTGTTATTAAATGATTTTAACTTACCGTCTGGATTACTCATATAATGATTCATTTTTTCACGGAGATCTTCACTAAGTTGTGAATCGAATGTGTTAACCTAAACTATTAAAATGACTATAAACTGAAACTTTGTTACCATACTGTGTGTTATTATTGCAAAAAATCAATAAAAAATTAAAATTTACATTGTAAAAAATGGTTTGCAGTGTGAAAGATCATTTTAATAATCCATATTAAAGCTTAGTATAAATTTTCAATATATTTTTTGATTTTTTTGAATTTAATAGACTCTCGGCTAGATGTTCATTTTGGTGATCTCTCGCAGCGAAAGTAGTTATTAAATTTGTTTTTTTAATAATTTATTTATTAAATTAAGTAAATTCTAAAAAAACAAAAAAAAGAATAGTCTCGCTCGTCAAGTAACATTATATAAAAAAAGGCAGCGACACTTCAAACTCATAATTTTTGTTTTATCCAAGTCAAAAAAAAAGGTTTTATAAAGCAAATAATTGTTAAACCCTTTTAAATACTTCAGAAGAAAAAACGTTTTAAACATAGATTTTAATTTTACCAGCACTGCTCAATAACAATATTAAGTTTGACGTCTATATGCACCTTGCACTGGAACTCGGTTTATACATGAAGTATGCATAATACATAAGCGTCACCCTAATGGATAATTACCGTATCCCCTACTTATCTTTCGTATTTTGCAGATCAATCGATCGAAGGCGCGAAATTTCGATCCGTTGATCTGCATACTACGAAAAATAATAGGAGATACGGTAATTATTCATTATGGTGACACTTATGTATATTGTATACTTCATGTATAAACCGAGCTCCAGTGCAAGGTGCCTATATCTGGGTTTTACGTTTGCTTTATTTCAAAAATTTTACACTTAGACGTCAGACGAATTTCATTTTCGTGTTTAAGACGCTGTAAAAATCATTGAAAATATGGTTAAAAATAGTCTGTGAAGAAAAACCCAAGAGCAACAATGGTTATTTTATAACAATTTTAACCAGGGACTAACATATTACATTGCACCAAAACATTTGAATATGAATGAATTTGAATCGAAAAAAATTCTTTGAATATGAATATTTGATAATTGGACAACTTACCTTTTTCCAACCCATTTTCTCCCATATTTTTTTGTCAGCCAAATATGCGGCAACAACAAGAAAGACGAAAAACAGAAGCGTCAATGTGGCTTCCCACACTTCGACGACATCAGGAGAAGAAGCTAAAATTATTCATATTATATTGTTTTTTATGTCAATTCATAAGTCTTTAATGATAAATAATTTCCATACGGTGTAGCTTAATTTACATAAGCATGGCTTACGCGCAGCTGATTGGACCTTCAGCATGATATGATATATATTCCGTTTATTTAGTATTTTTGGGTGTTTTTTAACCAAAGAATTAAAGAAATTCCACAGTTGCAAATGCACTCTTAATACCTTAATCTCACTTACGTAAGATTCAAAAACTTACAAAGATAAAAAGTCATCGCAAAAATTTAGAGGTCAAAAAAATTTGATCTTAAAGTCTACGTAATTAAAACATCTATTTGGTTACGATTGTTTGTTTTAGTATGTTTTATATTGTTGTTTCATTTAAATTTTTAAATTTTTTTTAACATCAAAAACATTTTTTAGAAATTGTTGGAAATAATTATGGAAAGTTGAAATTATAGGCTACAACTGATAATAAATGTAGAGTAAATCTCGTGCTATACGTGGTATTTTAAACAGAAAAAAACTGTATTGCAGATCCTTTTAAGTATTAAATTATCTTTTCGATTAAAATTTATTTAACCACCAATTCTCATAGTAAAAAAGTACACAGTAACTTCCACAAAATGTATTTGGTATTGACTGTCTATTCATCTTATCCTATGAAGATGGACTTTACTGTGTAGAACTTTTCGTTGCGCATATAAAAACAAGATTCTTCTGCTATAGAAGAGCCTTTCACTGCGCGTGAAGTTTGTTCATTAAAGTTCATCATTTTCCTATTAATATATTAATTTTCATTTATTCAGGCAAAATGAGTTAGCACACCTTTTGTATACCTTTTAAAATGATCAACAGCCACAAATAGGCGAAAACGCTGGTGACAGCTGTAATTCCAAACACTATGATTTCCTTAATTCGTCTCGTTTCTCCTTTGGGAATACAAATAACGCAGATAGCGCAAATCACCAGCAGATTAAACGCGGCGGAACCTAAAATCCAATTCGTTCATTATGTAAATCGTTAAATGAATTGTAGAAATTTGTTTTTTTTTAGTTAAACGAATTATATAACTTTCCATTTTTACCTTTTTTCACTCTCAATATAAAAAATACAAAAATTTTAATTGTAAAAAATAAAAACTTATAGGTCTGAAATTTTATTTAGGAAGTGAGTCGCTGGCTCAAGACGAACCATTCCGATTGAACAAAAAAAATTAAAATGGGTATGCCAAATCTTGGAATGGAACCGAAACCCTTCCGCCCGATACGCGGATGTTTTGCCCACTGAGTTACCCAACCAATCTTATAAATACTCCAGAAAACTGTCTATATAATTCAAAATATTTTTTAATAATCTCGTACCCACGATCGTTCCGGGTCCAAGGTCCCCAGCTTTGAAACCCAAACCGACGATTTCGATAATGGAGAGGAGGATTTCCGGAGAACTGCTCCCCAGAGCCATCAGAGACAGATTGGCCACCGTTGGATTCCACACCAATTCGTAACGGTAGTTGCCTGTAAAGAGTAAAAGAATAAATTTAAAACCTAAGCATAGGCCTAAACACAAACCTAAACATTAGCCTAGACCTGAACATAAACATAAGCCTAAGCCTAAAGCCTAAAGCCTCAAGTCTAAACTCTAAACCTAAACTTCCCATCTGCATTAGAGACAGAATAAACTGTCCGATTCCACACCAATTTGTAGCGATATTTACCCGAAAAAAAACGAAAAACTAATACTTTAGCCTAAGCCGGAGCTCAAGGATAAATCTAGATCTAAGAGTCAGCCTAAGCCTAACCAAAGCCTAAAGCCAAAGATTAAAATTACCGAAGGTACCTGGATGGAGTCCCGACTGAGACAAGCTACAGTATAAATATGCTAATATTTGTTAATATTTTTATGTAATATTTGGTTGCGCATTTAGTGCTGAGTAACATTGGCTTTGCGTATTTTGCCTTATGCGCAATAAATAAACTCTTAAGCCCAGACATAAGCCTGAGATTTAGCCTAAGCCTAATACTAATACGAATTATTTTTTTACAGTCATAATTATTTCTTTGTAAAATCAAAGCCAAATAGTAAGATTTTCAAAAGCAAAACAAAGCGATTAAAAAAGCACCTTTTACATCGTTTTTAAACAAACTGCGAATTGGGTTATAATCACGAAACTACTACAAACAAAATTTTGGATTTTCAATAGCACCTAAGTAGGGCCTTATTTAAATAAACGTGACATTGAAGATTTTTGGACCTTTGATACCAGGGAAGTGGGAATTAGAAGGCAAATAAAAAAATGGTACGGGGCTTTTAGAGCCACAAGCAGGGAACTTGGAGCCATCAGAAATTTTTGGGAACTTGGAGCCACGAGCAATGGGAACTTGGAACCTTTAAGAAAAACCTGGATTGGGGCTAGATTTAGGCTTTGCTTAGGCTTAGGTACACGTTTTAGCGATTTTTATTTTTTGGCTTCAAGTTCCCAAATTACGGCTCCAAGTTCCCCATTAACGGCTCCAAGTTCCCTATTTTTGGCTCCAAGTTCCAGCTCCAAGTTCCCAAGGCTCCATCGAGCCTAAATCTAAAAAAATAAGGGAAATGGAGCAGTAGGTAGACAGTTTGGAAGCAACCAATTAAAACTAATAAAAACTAAGCCTAACTCAAAATCTAAGCCTATACTTAGCCGAAACCTAGGGATTTAAGATCCTTACTTATTGATCTAAAAGGCTCGTAGCGATGACAATGGTTAAAGGGCGGCGCAAGTATTCAGATGGACGCTAACTTTTAAACCTGACCTTCTGCTTACTAACATATTAGATTAAAACCACAATAACAGTTAAAGGAAAATGCGTGTTCGAGTCAATTTAAATACCGACAAAGCTTAAAAACTGTAGAGTGTGTTTGGACGATTTTAAAACACGTTGGTCAAAAACCGCAAACTCAAAACAAATCTCTAGTACTTACTATCGGCAAACAAATAACAATAAGTATAATTTAGCCGGAAAATTAATTAATTATTTTCTATTAATTATATTTTATTATATCTATTAATTAATTAACCTTCTATTTCACTTCCGGTTTCCGGGTCGAAATCGGGCATGTCCGGACTGTCGTTGATCTTCACCTTCTTCTTCTTGCTGGTGATCCGCTCTATGGAGCACATGAACACGTCCGCAGCTATGGCCACTCCCAGAAAGGTGTAGAGCAGAGCTGAAATGTTGGAATACATTAAATTCATAAATCTTACATAATAAATAATTTGCATAATGGTGTTGTTTAAATATCATGAGCATGAGTTGTTCGCAATTGATTGGTCGTTCAGTACGTTCAATATACGTTCAATGAATGTTCAGTATGTTTTTCCGCGTTTTTTCAACCAAAGAATTAAAGCGAGTAAACAGTTGCGAACGCGCTTTTCAGACTTTTAATTAGATGAAATTCGTCATTTTCTTACCCTATCCAATATATTCCATGAAAGTGAATTTTGCGCAAATAAAAGTTATTGCTGCGCTTAAAAACTTTACATTTCTCAACAACAGCGCAACCGCTTTTCACTGCGTCAATAAACTGTCATATAAATTTAATTATTTTACAATATTAGATAAAGTTTGAATAGTATACTATGCATGCTTGTTTTAAAAATTGAAGTTCTCAAAATTTCCTAGTTGATTCAAATTAAGATTTTTGAAATTTATAAAATTTGTTCACGTTTTAAAGATTTTAACACCTGTAACAGAAATTACGATTTTCATTGGTATATATAGAATCGTTTAAAATTCTTATATTTCTCAGACAATTTTATTTTACTTAGTTGAGGCATACCCTAAAATCAGGCGAGCTACCTATAATGAATATTCTGGTGTTCTAGCACTAGCCCTGATTCTGATTAATTGGGTGGCGCTTGCCCTAATTGGAGCTTTTAAATTTTCTAACTCACTATTTAAATCGTTGGCTTTATTGGCTTTTGGGTGCTCTCACTAGGATTCCGTTTTTGACTCTGTGGCTAAATTGGAGCGTGATTTAATTAAAACATGCCTTAATTATTTAAAACAAACTTAATTAAGCGTGCCTAAATTACAATTAGAGCCGTATTAGCATAAATAATGTAGCTTCTAAATTTGTGGAGCGTATCATTTAAATTACTAATGTGGGGCGTAATTAGTTTTTTAATAACTGTAGTAGTGTAGTGTATGGTTATTTATTTCACGATGGTTAAAACCCTCCCATTTAAGGAAGTTGTTTAGTGTTAAAGATCTTCACAGAGTTATTACGTTATATAATCATTTTAGCCAATTAGCGCTTGGGAAAAAATCGGAGATCTCTACGTTCATTAGAGATCAATTTTTCTTAAGCGCTAATTGGCTAAAGCAGCTCCTCTTACAACCATTCCCACAGACGGAAACATATATAACGTGATCACAAATACTATATGACGTTTTGATGGCCCTTAAAATCCTGATTTGTTTTTGTTTTATTGTTATGCAATACGTTTTTGGCATTATGACTGGTTAACACAGTATACTAATTTAACCAAAAAGCAATATAGTAATTTTTAATAATATAATAATATTTCACCTGCTAAATAAACAAACGCCCGCAACGTTTGGTTCCAACATCCTTCGAAAGGCAACAGCGGTAAGATAAGTCCTTTGGTACTGCAATTTTTTGGGGCAGCACTTTCCCAAGGTCCGAAATTACAAGGTGAGTTCATGGCTTGGTTTGTTTCTGTCTCGCTATATTTAATTCCCACAGTTTTTCGGATTGAAGTCCGTATATTTATGTCTGTTTTCTATTTAACAATATAACTTTTTTGCCCTATACAACGCCATATCAAGAATTGTAAAAAATTTTTAAGAACAATAATACTGCTTTATAAAATTTTTTCGATAATATTTGTTTCGAAGGCCCTATGGTTCTTATTTTGTGTCTCTTTGGTCCCAAAACGCCAAGCTCGTTTAGTACAAAAAAAGACGGTTTTTGATACCCTTGGTTCTTTGGTGAGTTTTATGATGATCTCCCATTTGGCTCTTTTGACTCTTTTTTCCCTTTCGTTCAAATTGTTGGCGCTTGGGTTCCTTTTTTCCAGCTATTTAGTAAATACCTCTAACGTCCCATGACTCTTCTGACCCGTTACCACAAGACTATATTTTGGATTTATCGGGAAAAAAATTTTCTTGTCCAAGTGGTACTCTTTTGTAATATATACAATGAACGGTCGATGGAAGGAACTTAGAGCTGAAAGTGTAACCTAAATCTAAGCCCAAACCATTTTTTCTTAAAGATTCCAAGTTCCCATCGCTCGTGGCTCCAAGTTCCCGAAAATTGCCGATGGCTCCAGGTTCTCTGGTTGTGGCTTTAAAGACCCCGCCCGTACCCTATGTACCCATTCCTAAAAACTTCGGGGTTAATGAAATTATTTTTAAACTTTAGCAAATTTTTCGCTTCGTTCTAATTTTATTTCCTGTTGCGGTGACTTGATTGAGGAGCAACAAATATCAAAAATCTGCATTAAAGGAGCACGTCATAATCATATTCCTGTGAACCAATCAATATAACATGCAATATCTTTAAAATATGGCCTTTAGTGGAGCAGTCCTAAATACCAAATAAGTAGGTAGGTTGGTAATAAAGGAGCAGTCCGGTTCGGGCGTTATAGGAATTATTTGTACAGGCTCCTTTAAGGAGAAATAAAAGTAAAAGAAATTATAATACCAACTAAACTCATAATCTTTAACGTCATTTTTAGTTTATAGCGTTTGTAAAATCTTCAGTTGAAATAACAACAATGTTTATAAATTATATTCAAGAAAAATATTTATATAAATTTCTCTTAAACATACAGACTGTGAGAACTAAATCCCCAATATTCCATTAGCCATCTAAAATAAAAAAATGATGTTTCATCGATTATAAAATAAAATTTATATTTATTAGGAGGTGGTGGCGAAATTTTAATTTATTATAATTTTAATTTATCTTGTGGATTAAAAAACTAAATTATAAAATTTTTTCGCAGTTATCAATTTTGCAATTAGAAATTTCAGGTGTCTTGGTAATTATTTATTAGTTAAACTCAAAACATATATAATATAACGTAATTTAAACATTGAATACTGGAAAAAAATTTATATGATATGTGCAAAAAAATTAATTACAGGAATAATCTTTTTTCATGTTTGCAAAGAAACCGTGTTGCGATTTCGATGCGATGCGAACACCGTTTCACTGTGATGTCAAGCAATCCACATTGTATAGATTTTTCCATCATGTAAACGTAAACTGCGAAAAATGGAACGTAAAAGTAAAAGGAAACGCAAAATTGTTAGATGAGGTTTTTTTGTGGTCATTTATTTAGCGTTTTTTTGTTAAATTCAGCGTCTAAATTATTTTACATGATAAAACGTAAAATATTTTAAATAATTTGAATTATTTGACAGCGAAGAAAAATTTAATTTGGGAATGTTGCGTTCACAACTTTTTGGTTTGCAAACAAAAAAACCCTGCAAACGTAACATTTTTAGATAAGATTTTCCCACGTTTTTTTGTCAAATATTTTACATTTTTTATAATTAAATCCGACGTATAAATTATTCTACATGACGAAATGGGGAGTATTTTGAATAATTAAAATCATTTGATATTGTTATTAAAAATATATATTACTATATATTATATTAAGGAAAATTATGCAATTTCTCTGGACGAGAAACGATTTTGTGTCATTCTTTTAGCAGTGCCATTAAAATGACAAAACAACTAACATTATTTGGGCAGGTGTCACGCAAAAAGGCACTGCCCCAAACGAAACAGTATTGTGCACATATCATGGAAGTCGGGGGCTGAACTAAATACAACTATGGTTGAATTAAATCTGGCTGATGATGGAAATTAGAATGCAGACATGAAGGGACCAATTAAAATTGTGCGGTAATCACGTTTTTTTAAAAAAACAAATAAGAACGCAGAATTTTTTTTTTAATTTCACCTTTTCACAAAATATACAAAAATTAACCAACTTTAGCCGTTAAAAAATTTGCATTTAGATAACAAATTAGACAATTTGATAAATAATGATTAAAATACAGTTTTTAATTTTTGTTATTAATCCGCTTTAGTGAAAAATTTTGAATGTTTTTGTTGTTAAATAGTCAATTAAATACTGCCAATATCGCGGTCAGCTAGATTTTATTTGCCCATAGCCAATTATAGCAAACTAAAGGGTATAAATTTCAATTCCTACCGAGTTAATGTTTCACCTTATATCTTAATATAATTTTAGAAATAAGCTAACATGCCGTCAGAACGGTTTTTACCAAAAACTATTCAAACGATCCCAATTCTCAGTCAAAAAAAGAATTTAAATATGTGAATATCACCCGCGCTACTAAATTTTTTTAATCAACAAAACTTCATTTTTAAAACAGAAAAAATCGTTCATGTTGTTGTTAGAAAAAATTCTTACCAACGCAAAGTAATTATTTAGTTAAAGAAATTGCCACATGTATCCGCCAATAGTCTCACAGTGTAAACATACATTCTGTAAGAGTTTTGGTAAAAAAATCTTCTAATACTTATACACTAATCATTTTTAATAAATTGGAACGAAACCAAAAATTTCGGTTTTCTTTTTGGCCTTTTTTATTTTAAAACACATTTTAAAAAACTCTAAATATAATCATAATATTACTTTTGTATAGTAACATAAAATCAAATTTTGTTGAGTACCAGAAATTTTTCAACATCTAAAAGTTTTTTTGGAAAAAAAGTTTAATGTTTAAAACCGGATTTAAATTGCATGCAAATGTTTTTTTTGTGTCGGATTTTTTACCTTCATA
>JASAMX010015571.1:0-43250 GCA_030248175.1 Microlaimidae sp. YZB2_3
AAAAACCCATACCTACATTTCAAAAATGGCCCTTGTTAAATCCCTGGGGAAATTTCACAGGTTTGTAAATTTTTATTAAATAATTCAGGCATTTTTTTTACTTTTTCCGTGAAAAACGCGTCTTCGCCGTAGATTTCTCTTTTTTTTATTGTCGTTTTCATTTCTTCATTTTGTTGATTTGTTGCAGAAGCTCTGTTGTTTTGTTTAGTTGTTTCGTTTTTCACGGACTTCTCAGTAGAAGGAGCACCATTTTCAGCTGGCTGGTCCCGTTGGTCGGAAAAATTCACTTTTTCATTCGATTCAGATATTTGAGTTTTGCACTTAGCTGATATATCAATACCTAAACGCCTATAAATAAATAATAATACTATTTTCGTTATTTTTAGAGCAGGGTGGGAATAATTAGATCAAGCATAGGTGGGCAGGGGGCTTGGAGGGGGGTTATACCCCCAAAAATCCGAATATAGCCGACACCCACCCCTCTAAACTCTTGGGGGTACCACGAACACCCCCCTCCCTAAAATTTTGGGGGTCCCCAGTACTAAAAATGGGGTATTTGAGGTATACCCCCCACAATCCGAGAGGCTGCCCACCTATGAGATCAAGTCAATACGTGCCAAAAATTTCATCAAACTCCTTTGGTATATTTAATTTATTATTTCACCATTTTGTTTTTAATACGACTGTGGTAGCCTGTTATGTAAAGGAAGAAAGCTTTTATGATGCAAAAAACAGCTCAATCAAATGTATTGTAAAAATTATTTTAAAGATGTGTATTAAAATTATTAAAATTTAAACAAACAGTTTTGTGAAAATTTATTTATGGTTAAATTACATCTGGCTGACTTTGCAAGTCTGTATGAGAGACATGAACGGACCAATTAACATTGTGAGGTTTTGATGTTTTTTTTACGAATTTGAATGCATAACTTTTTTAATTCCACGCGATACGAATGTAGCCCACTTTAGACCTTTAAATATTATTTTTTTGTTTTAAAATAAATAATTTGATAAAAAATTCCAAAAAATATAGTATTTAATCTTTAATAATACACCGTTTTTGCTAAAAATTTTAAATCTTTTTGATGTTAAATAGTCGATTTAATACTGCAAATCATCGAGGTCAGCTAGGTTTGATTGGCTTTATAGTCCAAGTCCTGCAAGGTTAGGAAATTTTATTTTTATCTAGTTTTAAAACAAATTGTCACAATTGAATACATTTTAAAGACAATACTTTCACCAATATAAAAATTATATTAAAAATTCCTGAAAAAACGCTGTCAGCGAATGTCATTATTAGTGAAACAATTTTCGGAATTGTTTAAGACTTTTTTTATATACTTTCCATTATTCGACGTCAACTAACTAAAATAATAGTGTTAATGAAATAATGCCATATAAATTAATTTATCTAAATTCACGCGAATAAATAACATCATTATTATATTTAAAAAAAGTCTTAAACAATTCCGAAAATTGTTTCACTAATAATGACATTCGCTGACAGCGTTTTTTCAGGAATTTTTAATATAATTTTTATATTGGTGAAAGTATTGTCTTTAAAATGTATTCAATTGTGACAATTTGTTTTAAAACTAGATAAAAATAAAATTTCCTAACCTTGCAGGACTTGGACTATAAAGCCAATCAAACCTAGCTGACCTCGATGATTTGCAGTATTAAATCGACTATTTAACATCAAAAAGATTTAAAATTTTTAGCAAAAACGGTGTATTATTAAAGATTAAATACTATATTTTTTGGAATTTTTTATCAAATTATTTATTTTAAAACAAAAAGATAATATTTAAAGGTCTAAAGTGGGCTACATTCGTATCGCGTGGAATTAAAAAAGTTATGCATTCAAATTCGTAAAAAAAAACATCAAAACCTCACAATGTTAATTGGTCCGTTCATGTCTCTCATACAGACTTGCAAAGTCAGCCAGATGTAATTTAACCATAAATAAATTTTCACAAAACTGTTTGTTTAAATTTTAATAATTTTAATACACATCTTTAAAATAATTTTTACAATACATTTGATTGAGCTGTTTTTTGCATCAGAAAAGCTTTCTTCCTTTACATAACAGGCTACCACAGTCGTATTAAAAACAAAATGGTGAAATCATAAATTAAATATACCAAAGGAGTTTGATGAAATTTTTGGCACGTATTGACTTGATCTCATAGGTAAGCAGCCTCTCGGATTGTGGGGGGTATACCTCAAATACCCCATTTTTAGTACTGGGACCCCCAAAATTTTAGGGAGGGGGGTGTTCGTGGTACCCCCAAATTTTAGAGGGGTGGGTGTCGGCTATATTCGGATTTTTGGGGGTATAACCCCCCTCCAAGCCCCCTGCCCACCTATGCTTGATCTTAATTATTCCCACCCTGCTCTAAAAAAACGAAAATAGTATTATTATTTATTTATAGGCGTTTAGGTATTGATATATCAGCTAAGTGCAAAACTCAAATATCTGAATCGAATGAAAAAGTGAATTTTTCCGACCAACGGGACCAGCCAGCTGAAAATGGTGCTCCTTCTACTGAGAAGTCCGTGAAAAACGAAACAACTAAACAAAACAACAGAGCTTCTGCAACAAATCAACAAAATGAAGAAATGAAAACGACAATAAAAAACAAGAAATCTACGGCGAAAGACGCGTCTCCCACGGAAAAAGTAAAAAAAATGCCTGAATTATTTAATAAAAATTACAAACCTGTGAAATTTCCCCAGGGATTTAACAAGGGCCATTTTTGAAATGTAGGTATGGGTTTTTTATGAAGATTCAAGATTTCAAGATTTTATTTTTCTAGTAATACATAAAGAAAACAGTAAGAAGGACAAAACAAACACAAATGCGATTGCAACCCAGTTGAGTTACAATAACACCAAAAATCACAAAATTGAGAGAAGACCTGGCTGATTTAGATTTACTAGAAAAAAAATGACTAAAGGCCTTAAAAAAATAAAGCTCTTTATTTAGCCATTTAAATTTCCATTAGTTAATTCATCAAAGATTTTTTAAATTGGTACAGAGTTTTGGAACTAACTTGATCTTCATTTAGATAATTCCATTTACTTATAACTCTATTAAAAAAACTGTATTTTCTACAATTGACTCTTGAGTGCTCTTTTTTGAGTTTTTTGAATGTCCTCTGGTTGAATTTGTGTTAAGAACAAAATATTTCTCAGGATTTAAGTTTACCAGTTGGTTTAAGATTTTAAATGTTTCAAACATATCCATCTTTTCTCTTCTTTTCTCCAACGTTTCTAGATTAAGTGTTTTTAGTCTGTTTATATATCCAGTATCTTTTAAGTTACAAACTTTAAAAACTCGTTTGGTAAAATAGCGTTGGACTTTTTCTACAATATATTTATCTTTAGTCATATATGGGTTCCAAACAACACTTGCATACTCAACAGTAGGACGAACAAAACTTTTGTAAGCAATAAGATAGTTTTTAATGGATTGAGATTTGAAACATCTAAAAATTAAGTTTACTGTTTTTAAAGCTTTACTAGCTATTTTTTTACAATGTGTTGAGAACTTTAAGTCACTAGTGATGAACACACCTAAGTCTTTTACCATATTAGTTGTAGTAAGCTTCTTATTATTTAAGTAATAATCCGTTTTGTGCACATTTTTACAAATATTTAAATGTAGTACTTCACACTTATTTTCAGATAGATTGAGCTGCCAATCTTGGGCCCATTGGGCAATTCTATTTAGATCATCTTGTAATTTAATTTGATTGTCTTTTGAGTCTGAAAACTAGTATAAACCTTTGCATCAGCTGCAAAAAGTCTAATTTCTGAATTTTGGACACAATTGACAATATCATTTACATAAACAAGAAAGAGAAACGGTCCCAAAACTGAACCCTGTGGTACTGAACTTGTAACTGGGTATGAAGGGGAAAAAGTATTGTTTATTACTATTTTCATTTCTCTATTAGTTAAAAAAGCTTCTATCCATTTTAAAAGCTTACCAGAAATACCATATTTATTTAATTTAAACAAAAGCTTTTGATGCGATACAGTATCAAAAGCTTTAGCAAAACCCAAGTAAACTACATCAACTGATTTTTTACCTTGAAAAGCCAAAGTCCAATCATTGCAGAACATCAAGAAGTTGTGTAACTGTTGAGCTTTTATCTTTAAAACCATGCTGAAGGTGAGATAATATATTTACAAAAAAAGATAGAAAGCTCAGCTTTTACAATCTGTTCCATTATTTTACAAGAAAAACATGTAAGAGAGATTGGACGATAGTTTTCTTTTTGACATTTTGCACATTTTTTGTACACTGGTGTAGTAAGTGCAATTTTCCAATCACTTGGAAGTTCATCTGAATCAAAAGATTTTTGAAATATTTTAGAAAGGGGTTCTGCAATAACTTTTGCTAATCGCTTTAGAAAAAGAGCAGGAATGCCATCAGGAGAACGAGACAATTTATTAGGCAGTTTTTTAAGAAATTTTAAGAATATCTTACAGTAAAATTTATGTTTTGAAGTATTTTGATTGTTTTTTGGTTCCAAAATATGGAAATGTTATTATTATATCTTTGGTGAAGAACAGAGGCAAAATTTAGGTCACCAAATTTTTTCGCTTTTTCAGATACTTCCAGTTTGCAAAATTACCATCTACACATTGTATTGGAGGAACAGTTTCCTTGGATTTTAGCGATTTGTTTATATATTTTTATAAAATAGACCAATATTATGGTGATTTAAGAACCTCTTCTTCTTGATCTGATTTAAAAATTTTTTTGACAGTATTTGCATAAAGCTTTGAAATTGTTTTAAATTGATTTTTAAAATTATTGTTACTATGTCTAGTTTTCCACAATTTTTTCTTTTTATTTTGGAGTTTATAAATATGTTTTGGATACTGAACTTTTCTCTTAAAAGAATATGTTTTATGTTTGTTTATTAAAGGCACATGTAATTGAATACATTTTGTTAAAACGGCTACAAATTCATTCCAGTACTCTTGAACTGTATTTAAATATTTAAAATTTAAATCCCAGTTTTGAGAAGCTAAAAACAGGGCTATGCTGCAGTAGTCTGCATTTTTAAAGTCAGGTACCAAGTGTTCAGTTTCATGACTATTTTTATATAGATTTAAGTTTATTTCACCACAAATTACAGCATGATCAGAATTGCCAAAATTTGCAGCCAGCTGTAGTTTATTGAAGATGTCAGGGTCATTAGTCAGTCGTAATTCTACGAAATTTTGTTTTCTACATGGCTCAAGAACTAGTTCGGAGAGTCCTAATTGTTGAAATGTTGTGTAATATTTAGATTCATTTTTGAGAGTTGCTAAGAATTTTGTGGAGAATCCCACTTTATTCCTGAGAATAAGTTCATGTACCACTTATTAGGTATAGGTATTATGGGAAAATGATTATTTGTGTAAAACTTAATAAAATCTACTAATAATTTGGTCTTTTTCAGGTTTTAAATTTTAGGAGGTCTGTATACATTAATTAAACGGGAAATTTTGTTATTTGTAATAATAAGATCAGTCACTTTTATCTCTAAACTATGATACTTGCTTGTCAATTACAACTTCCCTATGCTTTATGTTTTTATTTATAAGTGTTAATACCCCGCCCCCTTTGCTAATAGTCCTATCCTTACGAAGTAAGTTGTAATCAGAATTTTGAATTATTAATTGATCTGGTACTTGTTCACGCAGCCCCAGGACTCCTGAACACATTCACATCAGGGGACCCGTAGTTAGAGCATCTCCTCCAGATATTAAGAGCTCAAACTCATTCAAGAATTTAAAAGTGATACTACTGTTTAGAGACATGATTTGGAGATTTTCTTACAGTTTTTAAAATATTAAAATTTTTATTTTTTTACGATATATTTTACAGCAACTGGGTTGCATTTCATCCCCCCATTTTTGAACTTGTGTCTAGGCCCTAATAATCTCCAGAATGTAGTAGGTATCTAGATCATACAAATATGGTTTGCCACCAAAATGCACTATAACGCACAAGAGACTTTTCGGTTTTTCTCATTTTTCGAAACTGCTTAGCTTTGGCCAAAAATAGGGTCCTATTTTGGTTCTTGGGTCGACTAGTAAGTGACGGCTTAGATATATGTTTTTAAAAAGTTCTGATTTGCGAAGTTTGCCATTGAGCAACGAACAAACTTGTTCCGGGTGCGCCTGTTGTTGACAAATTTTTTATTTTTAAGGAGCCTTGGCTTTCCAGGAGATTTTGTTTGCTTGCAGAAGCAATCGACAACCGGTTTGTTTAATGCTCGCTAGTGTTGTCAATTACTTTCCCTCCAGCCAGAGCGTAGCTTTATCGGTGAATTTTTATTTTTTGGTCTGGTGGATTAATTTTTAGGCCCCAGGCACAACCGCTACTGTTGAATCCCCCCTCCCTATGATTTCAGCTTTACTTCCATTCTTGACTCCATCCATGGTAATAATTCTTGGAGGTGACTTTGGGAGCAGTATACTGGCAATCAGTGTCAGCAAGTCGAGATGGCTGGAACTGGAGCCTCGGTTTGAGCCGATCTTCCAGAATTTTAATTCTTTTAAGAAGTTCTTCCCGCTCCAGCTCGAGGTCCGATACCTTTGATCGCAATTGTTCAATATCAGATGTCACTGAAGTCTTTCTGGTGTTGTGCGCCATTTTTTTAACGAAATGGAAAAAGCGAAAAAACAAAAAAAGGAAGGCAAGAAAACGTGAAATTTAAGTTAAAAACTGAAAAAAATTTCGCGAAAGTAGATTTAAATGGCGAATATTATTTTAGTATTTTTTTGTTTTCAAGCAAGGGACATCAAACCGGGCGGGCACATCCACGAATTAATAAAGCAATTAGGTAGGGGGGATAGAGTTTTACCGCTTGAGTGTGCACAGGTTTGAATCATACATGCATGTTTTTGGTCGGGTCCGCTAGGGGGGAGTCCGGATCACCACCTGGCTTTTTAGGGGGTTCGACGGTCGACACCGGGTGCGAGATTTTAAATTTAGGGGGGTCAGGGGGGTCAAGTGTTTTTAGGTCTAATATTGAATTTTATATACTAAAACAGACTATTTAGTCCTAAAAAGTCTATTTAAACACTGTTTTTAACTAAAAAACCATGTTTTTGACAGCAAACAAAAAATTATATTTCTAAATTGGTCGGCAAGGGGGTCAGGCCGGACCACTCTCCAGCTGTGGGGGGAGGGGAGGGGCCGGGATTTTTTCTAGGGGATCCAAAATTTTGGCTCTAGGGGGGTGGTGGCCACTCTGTCCCCCCCCCAAAAAAAACCATCTATAGTTGAATAAATGAAAGTTTAAACTGGAAAAAATAAGGTTCAGTTTAATTAATGATAATAATTAATATTATTTATAATAATATAATAAGATTTTTATAACACTTCTGTTTTTTTTTGTTCCATCGTTTGTTGGGTTATCAGTTTTTCGGGGATTATTCTGCAAATTTTTATTACATTTGGTTGAATACTTTAATACAAAATGCAAAATTTTTTGCGGTTCCTTAATATGTCGGTAAAAACATTAATTTTAGTATTATGCTAAAATCTATAATATACAATAATAAGGAAAAATAAATTGATGAACTAAAAATAATATGGTTAGAAGTTACAGAACTGTTTTTGCTTAACTTTCTAAAACACTTTCTTAAGAAAAATTAATATAAAGTGTCATATAGATCTCAAAGTTTTGTAACACACCTTTGGTTTACATAGTATCGAACTAAATGACTCAGGTTGTAGTGTGTTTTTTTTTTATTTTTAGAAAGCGGATGTAAAGCTAACCACCACTAAACAGACGGGTAAAAAGGGAAATAAACAGGGAAGCATCACGTCTATGTTTTCGGCTATGAAGAAAAAATCCAAAGAATCCGTTAAAGAGCCGAAACTAGAGGTATCTCACATTTACAACTTTAAGATTAATTACATAATTATTGGCAAATGTTTTCAGTTTTGTGTAAAAAAATTACTTATGTGTGAAATTGTTGTCGGGAACATGGAAAAATATCGTATTTTTACCATTTTGTAAAGTATCTTGATCTCAAGGTTTTTCTTTTACTGTTGTTTATTTGCTTAGCAGAAACCAGAGTTCGCTAGGCCAATAGTACTCGACGCTAACTGCGCAAACCAAAGACTAGGCATAACAAAAAGTACCGTTAAACAGTAAACATTGTCACAGTATAATATTTGTCTTAATCGGCGCTATAGATGAACACGGTCAAAAAGCTAGGGGGGGTGTTTACCCCGGGTAAATGAAATTTGAAAATCTAGGAGGGGGTCCTAGGGGGGTCGAACCCCCCTAACATTCTAGGGGGGGGTCGACCCGGGGTGGAAGATTTCAAAACCTAGAGGGGGATCAGGTGGGGTCCGATTTCCGAAACAAAATACTTTTAAACCATTAAACATTTAATAATAGTTTTTTTATAAGATAATACCACATTTTATTGAATAAAAAGCGATATTTAGGTATAAAAAGGGTGAAAAAACATGAATTTGTGTTAAAAATTCACGTTTTTTTTTGCAATAAAATTTAATATAAAAAAGTACTTAAAATTTTCTCAAGACGGGGAGGGAGGGGGTCAGATTTCAAAATCTAGAGGGGGGGTCAGGGGTAAAGAATTTTAAAATTTGGGAGGAGGGAGGGACCCCCTGAATTTTTTTCAGGGGGGCCAAAATTTCGAGGCTAGGGGCGGAGTGGACCTCACCCTACCCCCCCTTGTTCATCTATGATCGGCGCTGGATCTCTAAACCTTTTATAACGCAAGACAAAAAAAGTTTTTCCACTTCACTATACACCTCGACATGTCATAATGACGCAACACGATTTTTTAATATTATTCATGTTTATTGTAGTTTTATTTTAAGAACATTCTAATTTTAGATTAAAAGTCCAGACACGGGAAAAAATTCAACTGAAGAGTCGCCGATAAAGTAAGTCAAATTAATTTTTAGAAAAAAAAAATCTCCGAGAAATAACTTAAATTACATTTTTCCTCAAGTTTAGAGATTAGAGGGCAGCAGCTTATAAAGAGGTAGTACAATACAAAAATCGGATTTTATATACTAGGATAATTTTAAAGAAAAACACATTATTATTGTTGTATCAAATTTATACATAAATTAATAGTAAAAATCATGAAAAAAAGTACAACTCTTGTGTAAAAAGTGACGAAAGTGTATGTCATTATAACATAAAATAATAATAAAAATCATAAAAAAAATTACAACTCCTCTGTAAAAAGTAACGGCGGTGTATGCCATTATAATTTCATACTTTCAAAATGGTCATTACAGACCTGTGCACGGTCTGAAAATGCCCCCCCCGTTTTATTGCCCCCCCCCGCCAAAAAATGAAAAAGTACCCTAAAAATATGACGCCATTTTCGACCTATGATTTTTTTGCAGTTTTTAGCCTATTTCAATGTATTTTAAGCCATTTTAGACCTATTTTTGCCTTATTTCCGCTTTTTTTGTCTCTTTTTTCCCTTTTCCCTTCTTTTTTTCTCCTTTTTTTCTCTTTTTTTTTCTTTCCCCCCTGCTTGCCCCCCCCCGTTTTATTGCCCCCCCCGTTTCAAAAAAGTTGCCGCCCCGGGGCCCCCCCATTTTGGAATTGCCCCCCCCCGTTTTAACCCCGGGGGGGCAGTGCACATGTCTGGTCATTATAATAGCACACGTTTTATAATGGCATTTACTCTCCATTTTAATTCACACAAAGAGTATGCCATTAGAATGGCATAACTGAGTTTTACCCCTATTTGAAATCCATTACAACAATTATTCCTCCAAAATACCCCGCTTATTGTTTTAGTGGGACCCCGCAAATTTTAGAAAGAGGGTTGTCGGTAGTTTTTTGGAAGGGGGTATAACTAACTCCCCCCTCTTCAACCCACCCTTCCTCCACCACATATGCCTCGTATATACAACGAACTTAAATGAAAACTTTAGACAAAAAGTTTCGTCGGAATCATCCAAATTGGGAAAACGGATGCGTGTTATTTTGGACGAATCAGATGACGAGGAAGTTAAAACTCCGACGCCAAAAAAGAAAGGTAAAAAAAAGGTGCCACAGTGGACTATACTATACAGCCAAATACACAAAACACAACATCTTTTCACATGCATAAACATTAATACGACCTTGGGACCAGAGGACCTTTGGGCGAACCCCGCAGCAGTTGCTGAGCTCCTCCGGGAGTGGGAAGAGGGGGTGAGCAAGGCGAGAAGCGTGCCGGACGGACCAAACCAGGGTTGATGGAAACCCTGGCTACTGACAAAGGACAACAAAGGTAAAAAAAAATTATTTCTGACTGACGGAACGGACTTTTGGTAAAAGTTTCAAACGTGGCAAAAACTCAAAAAAAACCAAGGTTGTTTTTGACAAGAAAAACCATATTGGGAAATTGATTTTTATCCAAAATTTCGCGTTAAATAGCTGTTATTGTCAATAATGTTGTGTTTCTGAGTGTTTTAAGCGGCTACAAACTACAAATCGGGCCCAGGTAACCTGAAGTTCCGCCTAAAGAGTAGAAATTTTGTGAAATTATTAACCCTTCGGTCTTCTAGTTGCCCAAGCCACTGTGCTTGACTGTCTGTCTCTTTAAGAAGAATCGTTCAGGTTAATGGACGTACCTTACCCAGCTAGCATAACAAAATTAGGCACGGCGGTCCCGCCACAAAACGAAATTCCACTAGGATTATTTATTTTATTATAATTTTTTAAACTTGAAATACTTTATCTTCATTATCATCTGGATCCGCTGCATCCCAGTCTACTCAGGTTAGAGTTTCTTATTCTGCATTACTGAGATTTTATAGTGTGTAGGTTTTTTGGATTTTAGCTTTTTCACAAGAATCAACTGACGATTTGTTTTCCGCCGACGTTTCGAGTCCTGAGAAAACTCCAGTTAAATCTCCGCTCAGAAGATCTCCGCGCAAACAGCGATCTCCTTCTCCATCCCCGGTAAAAATAGGCGCGAAAAAACCGGCGACAAAAAAACAAGGTATGCGATCTTCTTTTCCTTCCCCGGTAAAAAAAAAAGCGCAAAAAACCGGCGACTAAAAAACAGGGTATGTTTTGTCGTTTTTTTGGCTTTATTAATCAAAATGTATTTCAATTTTGGAGGCGTAAACCATTGATTGAACTATATAGTGTATTAACCAACGACTTACCAACCTTCATTTATTAAACTAACAACTAGTATTTAATTTAATTTCGCATTTAATAATAGTTACCATATAGCAACCAGTATTTTCTTTTACAGACAGTTAATCCGTACACCCACACCACCACCACCACAAAATATTATATAGAAATTTAATAGACACAACAAATTTATAATTTTTTTAAAAATTAACAAGTGGGCGAAAATTTCATGGAATTATTATTATAAAAACTTACAGAGATAAGAAACTTTTAGACTACATAAAAAAATAAAAAATAAGGTTTGTAAAATCCAGTTTTTTAATAACGTCTTTTATAATTTTAACATTTTTGATAGGAATTTCATAACAATAGTTATCACAACAACGCAGCCTTTCACTTTTGTATAACATAAAATCAAGCAAAGTATTTTTTCAAAATCTCATTAACATTTATTTTAACTTTAAATATTTAAACAAACTGATATTTTATGATAATGAATTTTTACTGTGAAGTATTTTTTATCTACTAACGTTGACGTTTTTGACGTTGACTAGGACATTCATTTAAAAATAATTTACCTCCATGTTAAAATTTTAAGAGCTTTTAATAGCGGGCTGGGTGCTATTCCTGAATTTGTAGCTATATGTTGTGCTCCGTGGAAATCAAAGTGGGAGGAGCTACAAAAGATTCGGTCCCCATATGTTTTTGAAGATCCGTGTTTGCTGAAAGTGATATTCTATATCTTTAAAACTTAACAAATTCCTTTAAATAGGGTTTTTTCGACAATCGTGTTGCTGGTTATTTGAAATCAAACCATTTGAAACTTTTTTCCTTTAGCGGGACTCTTATTATGCCTTAGAATTAAACTTAAAAAATTACTGATAGACTTGCCAATAAAAAGGACAGTGTAAAAACAATAATTCCCTAAATAAAAAAACATTTGATTATTGAATTTATATTTCTAATTTGAATTATATTTTAATAAAACTGCTATGTTAACATTATTTCAGCCAAAAGAAAGTCTAAAGAGGAACCGAAAGAATCGCCGTCCTCCAAAAAGTCCAAAAATTCCACCAATCAGCAATCGGACGATGACGTCACTGATGATGATGTCATTTTACCGACTCCGCCCCCGTCCACCGTCACGAGAAAAGTGAAAAAAGCGGAGACATTCCTGGACGACGAAGGTTTTATGGGTAGGTTGAATGAGGATTCGGGGAATAAATATGGTGTATTGATGTTTCAGAAGTATGACGTCCGATAAGCGTGAGCAAAAACGTACGCGGTCATCATGTCTTCCTGTGAGATTTTTATACGAATAAAAGCTGGAAAAACTCTTCGTGAGAGCGTGACTTATGTAACGTCCAGTAAAATAAAGCCAATTAACTCTAATTTTTGAAAGAAAAAATGCGCAACAATTTGCTATTTTTAGTCTTTTAGTTAAAAAATGAGCGATATAAGACTTGAACCTGTAATTTCCAGCCTCTGCCTCTCAATACCTCAATGATTGACGTGCTGCGTTACACTATTACTAGCCAGCTTTACATTATCGTATATTTACAAAGCGTCATGTTTCTGAAACATTAACACCATGGGAGTTGTTACACTTTGTTGCTGCGTCAACCGCCGCGGGCGAATTCGTCACTGAAACTCATCAACTGTTTTCGGTCATGTTATGAGAAATTCGGGGCGCATTTTATTTATAATTAATAATTTATCATATTCCTAGGAAAACGTATAAAATTTAGTAATGTCTTTCAATTCATGTCTTATTGTTTTAAGAATTTTAATACTATTTTGTTAAGTTTAAAAAAAATTAGTTTAAAAAACAGTTTTGGTAAACAAAATCTATGGCATTACTCGTTAATTTTTGACGAGATTACCATAAAATAGGGCGGAACTCCGGGACTATGAGGGTGCTTTGGAGTCTCCAAAACCGGAGTTACGCTTTAGAGCTCGGAGTATCGAGAAGTTTCATTATTAAAATTTTTAAGGCTGGTTCCCCCGACAGTGACAAGTGACAACGCGTTTATCACCTGTCACTGCAATTTGATTAAACGTGTTGATATTTCTCGCTTGTCTGTCAATGCGGTGTAAACTTGGCCTTACTCAATTGAACTCATAGATGAACAAGGGGGGAGGGTAGGGTGGTGTCCACCCTCCCCCCAGCCTCGAAATTTTGCCCCCCCCCCAAAAAAAAAATTCCAGGGCCACCCCTCCCCCCAAATTTTCAATTTTTTTACCCCTGACTCCCTTCTAGATTTTGAAATCTGAGCGCCCTTCCCTCCCCTCTCGAGAAAATTTTAAGTACTTTTTTATACTAAATTTTCTTCCAAAAACGTGAATTTTTATCACAAATTCATGTTTTTACACCCTTTGTATACCTGAATATCGCTTTTGATTCAAATAAAATTAGTATTATCTTATAAAAAACTATTATTAAACTTTTAATGGTTTAAAAGTATTTTGCTTCGGAAATTTGACCCCACCTGACCCCTCCCCTCTAGGTTTCAAAATCTTCCACCCCGGGTCGACCCCCCCCCTAGAAAGCTGGTGGGGGGGGGGGGTTCGACCCTCCTAGGACCCCCTCCTAGATTTTGAAATGTCATTTACCCGGGGTAAACACTCCCCTAGCTTTTTGACCGTGTTCATCTATAATTGAACTCCGTTTTTGTTTGGTCGTTTTTAGTTGTGAAAGCCGTGTCCAAAACCGTAAAGGAGGACAATTCTCAGAAACTTTCCTCCAAGTCTCCAGCGAAAGCAACAGCTCCGAAACTGTCGCCCAAGAAAATCGCCCCCTCCTCGGCAAAACAGACATCCGTCACGAAAACCGGAAGTCAGAAGCAATCGTCTCTTATGAACTTTTTCAAAAAGAAATGAAAATACCGCAGAAAAACTAAGGGGTTTTTATGGAGATACTATGATTTTTGCCAAGGGCCTGTTTCATAAAAACCGTTGTAAATTCTTTTTTTACAGATCTCCGCCTATTTTTTGTAAAATACACGATAAAGGTTTTTCGACTTGTAATCCAGGGGGAGCATCTGCGTGCATTGGTCGCAACCACGTCATTTCATCTCCGCTAAACGATCAATATTTGCCTTGTCGTATATCCTCTATCATGTAATTTACAAAAAATAGGCGGAGTTTTGTAAAATCAAAATTTACAAACGTCTTTATGAAATAGGCCCAGGAAATTTTTCATTGTGCGTTTTTAAAACTATTGCGTTTAGGCTAACAAGATTTTTTTACAGAACCTCGTATTACAATTAAGTTTTGGACTTAAGTTTTTTGTAAACACTTTTTTTTCTGGCTAAAATTAACCAGCTAAATGGCGGGAAATTGATCCTTTTATGATTATTAATGCTTCGACTTTTCTCAAATGTATTTTATAAACAACTTTTAAAGATTGGTGATACATCGTTTGGTTTGTTTTTTTAACAAGAATAATAATTCTTGTTAATTTCACCGTGGGAATTCGCCGTTTGAAAGACATAAAGTAATATTTGAGAACCCTCGCCCAACTCAGAGCGGGGAAATCTCCTTTCCTCTACTCTTACCTACACAAAATCAATCCTACACAATACACATCACCAAACTGCCCGCTATGCAAAACACAAATACACACAACACAACATCTTTTGACATGCACACACATTAACACGATCTTGGGACCAGAGGTTTTGGTCTTTGGACCAGAGGTCTTTGGGCTAACCCCGCAGCGGTTGCTGATCAGTGGGAAGAGGGGGTGAGCAAGGCGAGGAGCGTGCCAGACGGAACCAACCAGGGTTGAACGAAACTCTGGTTACTGGCAAAGGACAACATAAAATAATAATTGCACGAAAATTCCTTTTGGCAAAAAAAACCAGTGTTGTAGTGAGACCAAAAATATATAATACTATATATAGTATAATATATTTTTGGTGAGACTGTGAAAAGCCGATTCCGCTAAAAAAACTAGCATTTTGTGTGGTTTTTCTAGCAATATTTTTTCAAAAAATATCTTATACAGTTGAACATTAGGTTTATTTTGATACTTTGCTAATAGTCAATAAATAAAATTCAATTCAATTCATTAGTAATGCATTTTCTAAGCATAATAAAATGGTTTAAAATAATAAAACAAGGTTGTTCGTCAAAACAAAAAAGTTTTTTTTTACAATTTAAAATTAAAAAAAAATTTTAATATTGATTTATATAATTATTTTTTAATATTAGAGACAGGCTATGAATAATGATTGAGTATATAATTAAAAAAAAACAACATTTTAATTGTACATTCATAATTATTGTTGTTTTTAATGTATTTTGTTTTTTTGTTAAAATTATTTTTATGTGTTTATAATTTTGCTGTTATGTTTTTGAGCTACTTTACAATAAATCCAGTTGTTAATAATTTGTTGTTTGTTTGAAAAATGACGTTCACTCCATGCAATTTTTATTATTATTTTAATTATTTAACGTTTCAATTATTAGTTAAACATCAAAACTGTTTAAAATTCTACACAAAACTCCATAAAAATACTTACAAAATAACAATCTTATCTCTGAACGACTTTTATTAATTTCTTGTAGGAAAATATAATTTGGGGCAAGTATATTTTTTCCATGGGTTTTAAAATTCACAAGGCGCCTTAGAAATGTAAAATCAAGCCTGTTATAGTTTTAAAACACAAAAATGTCTTCTTAGTAGTGTGTTATTAAAGTAATGTGTTCGTAGCAAGTTAAAAGCAACTATGGCATCGACCAATCTCACAAAATGCACTAATTGGATTCCGCACAATGTTTTTTTTGTTTTTTAAAAGCAAAAAAATTGGCTTCACTTCGCCGTTCAAAAAAATCCTAGAACTATGCAAATTATTCCTATAATTATGATAATAATTTATCAGGTAATGAAGGTCAAAATTTTTAAAAGATTAAAGTTGTGGGTTTAGCTATGTAGATCAAAACCTACCTCTAAACTATTATAATTGTGCCGTTTATCAGTAAATAAAATATAACCGAAAAAACCTAAATCAAACAAAAAAGAAAAAATACAAAAATGATCATAAAGTTTTAGAAAGTAATCTTAAAATTTGCCAGTTTACAAAATTTACAGTTTTAGAATTCGCGTGTTCGTAAATAAATCAAAAAATTTAAAAACCTTTTTGATCCACCAAACTGTAGTAGGTCTACAGGTGGGCAGCCTTTAGGTTTTAGGCTGATGGTATGCCTTTAAAATGGCATTGTAGGTACCGGTCTAAGAGGTGACGTGCAAAATCACCATAAATTTAGTGTAAATCACCATGGCAAAATTCACCATAAACGTAGTGCAAATTGACCATAAAAATCAGAAATGCGTTTTCAAACTAAAATGTGTTAAAAAAACAAGTTTTATTCAAAAAAACATTGAAAATGTTTTAATTTTTTCCTAAGCCTAAACAAAGCCCTAAAATCAAGCTAAATTTTATAATAAAATTTTGTATTTTCCAAGTGTTAAAATTTAAAGGAAATATTGCAAGCGCATTATATTTGGCAAGCAAAGACACGACCACACCACACACCCCACCTCACCAGCACCAGCAAACCCAAAATCAAACAAAACATAATGAAGCGCGGAAGACAAGGGAGGGGGGGGGCCTTATATTTATATGGTGAATTTACACCACCTTATGTTGATTTTGTAACGTTTATGGTGAATTTGTCCATGGTGTTTTTATACGGACCCGTCTAAGAAGTGAAACCTTGGAACAATTTAGTCCAGAGTTTCAAGAAATATATAAATTTCAAGAAAAAAGGAGGGGTTAAATTTCAAGAAACACTTAAAATTTCAAGTTCTTCCCAGATAGTTTTTTCCAGAGAATAACAAATTAGTAAAAAAAAAGGAAAATTGTGTACCGTAATTGTTTTGTTGTATGTATAACCCCTCAAAGCTTAAACATCCCCTCTCCCACCACCTAACCTATGGGTAAACGAATATCAGGGACGTAACCATCAGGGAATATCAGGGACGTAACCATCAGGGAATAAAATATCAGGGACGTAACCAGGGGGGCGGCCGCCCCCCCCCCGAAACGGTCGGACAGGAGGAAAAATAAGGATAGTGGTTAGGCAGGGGGGCGCCCCCCCCCTAAATGGTTGCCAGATAGTAAAATTTGGGGGTTTTCAGAGGCTAAAAATTCAAAATTTTCTTGTGCCTCGCTAATCGCTCGGCGCCAAACTATAAAATAATTTTAGTACCCCAATTGACCCCCAAAAACCAAAAAAATTTCCGCCTCGCTTCGCTCAGCGGTCACTTTCAATAATATACTTACATATATCTCGCTATTTATCTTGTCTAATGCTAATGTTATTTCAATTCAAAGTTAGTACAATATTTTTTATAGGTAATAAGTACTACACAGTAAAACTAACAATTATATTGGTTGATTTATGTACCTCCCCCCTCCTAAATTTTCCAGCCGCCTATAGCATTGGCTCGGATTTTTTTCATATAAGTAGGTAGGTAGCCCTAGAAACCATACATGGGCACGGGGGGGTGGATTGGGGGGGTTTACCCCCCAAATTCTGAGAAGGGGGTTTAACCCCCCCCCACTCAGAAGTGGGGGGGGGGAGAAAAAGTTAACCCCCCCAATTTTGGAAAAACAAAGAAAAAAATGTCTTTAAAATGACTTCTAACTGCCTCCAAACCTAAGTTTTGAGGTCAAAATGAATGTTTTAAGCAATAAAAAGCTCAAAAATGCAATAAAAAGGGCTTTTTGACCTAAAATTAGCGTTTTTACCTATGTTTCCTTCAGAATCGAAAAACGATATGGGTAAAATGCACTCCAGAAAAAAAAACGATATGGGTATTTTGCGTTTCTCGGATTTTAACCCCCCCCCCCCCCTAATTTGGGGTTTAACCACCCCCCCCCACTCCGAACCAACTTGCCCATGTATGCTAGAAACACTAGAAAACATAACCCTAGAAAAACCCTAGAAACCATGGAGCTGAGATGCTGCTCATGTGCTTTGGTTTACAATGTGGGTTTAGCCAAGGGGTCTGAAAGGTCTCTAAATTCCTTTTTTGTAAAATCCAGGCTCTGCCAATGTGTGCTTATGTAATTTTTAACTAAGAAAACATGTTTTTACCGCTAAAAACATTAGATAATAGGTTATTAGGCCAAAAACAGTGTATTATACAGCTTTATCTACGTTTATCACTGCTTTTTTAACGTTTTCAAAAATTAAGGGAGGACTCCGCCCCCTCCCCCCGAAAATTTTTTTTTGTACTACAATCCGCCCCTTCCCCAAATGAAACTCTGGATACGTCCCTGGTAAATATACATAACTGCGACACTAGGTTTTCGGGTGTTTTTTACGAAATGGATGTCCCGCATCAAGATCTGGTTAAAAAGCCGCGACCCAGAGGTATTTGGGAGACACTCTGCTGCGATCCTTACAGGGCGCTGCACCGGTTTTTCGTGTTGTTCTTCATGTGCTTTCTAAATTTCGGTATGTTACCGCGTTTTTTTGCCTTGAATATGCGAACAATTTAAGTCTCCAAAATCCGGTTTTATTACGAAATATTTTTATTTGAATTTTGTCTAAAAAAATAAAGAAATAGTTTTTTTTTAACTTTTAAGTTGCGGCGCATCGCGAGTATTGAACGATCAGCACCATAACAAGTAGTCGCATTAGGATCATAATACATATTTAAAGTTATGTGAGAATTTTTGATTCATTGGCTTTTATCAAAATGGAAATGAACGAAAATTTTCTTTTAAATATTTTGTGAAGGGGAGAATTTACTAAATTTAAAAGCTGCCATGAAACGATTATAACAAGCAAAATTGTATGGGGGTATATTGAAAATTTCCTTGACGGATATCCCACAAAATTTTATTTGTAACGTTTTTAGTACTGGGACGCCCCAAACTTTTAGGGGGGGGGCATCCGAGATACCCCCAAATTTTAAAAAAGGTCTCGGCAGCAGTTTTGATTTTTTTTTTTTCGGGAGGTACTACAGAATCACCCACTGCCCCTTCTCTCCTGCCCACCTGCGCTGAATAATCGACTGTAAAATGAAAAAACGGAAAAATTGAAATTTTTATTAGCAGAACAAAGGAGATGAAGAATACCTTTTGCTTTGAATTTTTATAAAAAAAAAGTTTTAGTTTTAGGGCTTAAAAACGTTTTAGGATGTTAATTTATGGATTTTAATTTAAAAAAATAGTATTTAATTACCTTATCTTGCAGAATAATATTTTACTATGTTATACTGGTTGATAATTATTTATTACTTCTGCGAAAAATATTTGGTTCATGAATGCTATTGCTACGATTCAAAGTAGAAGCCAAAATAACCAGACGCTAAAGAATTTAAACAGCCAAATTTATGAAATATTTTGCCGATACAGGAATTGAACCCGTAACCTTCAAAGTCGACACAGGCGTGCTAACCATTACACCATAGGCCAAACAGCAAAAGCGGAAAGATGATCGCCTTTTATTACCGCTTATAGTTTGAGTTTTTAGGAAAAGGACACATGCGGCGTACAGACCTGTGCACTGCCTCCCCCGGGGTTTTATTGGGGGGCAATTCCAAAACGGGAGGACACGGGGGGCAACTTTTTTGAAACGGGGGGGAAAGCAGGAGGAAAGAAAAAAAAGAGAAAAAAAGGGGAAAAAGAGAGAAAAGAAGCGAAAAGGGGAAAAAAGGGACAAACAAAGCGAAAATAAGGTAAAAATAGGTCTAAAATGGCTTAAAATACATTGAAAAAGGCTAAAAATCAAAAAATTTGCGATGATGGCGTCATCATAGGTCAAAAATGGCGTCATCATAGGTCAAAAATGGCGTCATAATTTTAGGGTACCTTTTCATTTATTGGCGGGGGGAGGGCAATCCTCCAATAAAACGGAGGGCATTTCCAGACCGTGCACAGGTCTGGGCGTATGTGTCAAACTAATATTTTTTTAGGAAGTTATTTTTGCTACGATAATCCGGCTGCACTGGAAGACGACATTACGAAAGGTTGCAGTGTTTAAAACCGAATTAAATTATATTTGAAGCTTTGAAATCGCTTATTTCAAGAGTGGAGCTCCAGAGCTCCGAAGCGCCCTTCGCTCTAAATTCTAAATGCCCGGAGCTCTAAAGTTTGATATTAAAAACTAGGGACAAATAATTTAATTTACATAGATTACTTTTAGTTTTCAAAACGTGCAGTGTTTAAAACGGAATTAAATATATTTGAAGCTTTGAAATAGTTTATTTCAAGAGTGGAGCTCCAGAGCTCCGAAGCGCCCTTCGCTCTAAATTCGAAATGCCCGGAGCTCTAAATTTTATTATTAAAAACTACGACAAATAATTTAATTTACATAGATTAGTTTTAGTTTTTAAAACGTGCAGTGTTTAAAACCGAATTAAATTATATTTGAAGCTTTGAAATCGCTTATTTCAAGAGTGGAGCTCCAGAGCTTTGAAGCGCCCTTCGCTCTAAATTCTAAATGCCCGGAGCTCTAAGTTTGATATTAAAAACTAGGGACAAATAATTTAATTTACATAGATTAGTTTTAGTTTTCAAAACGTGCAGTGTTTAAAACGGAATTAAATATATTTGAAGCTTTGAAATAGCTTATTTCAAGAGTGGAGCTCCAGAGCTTTGAAGCGCCCTTCGCTCTAAATTCTAAATGCCCGGAGCTCTAAAGTTTGATATTAAAAACTAGAGACAAATAAATTAATTTACATAGATTAGTTTTAGTTTTTAAAACGTGCGTACTTAACAATTAATATTTTATATTATTACAGATTAACTTTTCAAAATAATAAAATAACTTCTTAATTTTAAATTTTAAAAACGCCAATTTTTATAACTGAACTTTGAAGGGCAATTAAATTTTGATTTTTAACACTGTTTCAAAATTAAAAGACTTAAGTCTATCCGCAAGTCAGTATTCCGTGCTTTATTCTATCTATTCCTGGCCAAATGTTATCCTCTCGTTTTTCGGAGGATTTCTGGTGGATAGAGTGTTTGGAATTCGATGGGGAGCAATTATATTCTCCTTTTTTATTATGCTCGGTCAGGTAAAATATTATTTCATTTCCATTTTCTCTTATTTTTTGACAATCTGAAACAAGTATGGTAGCTGTAATCTTAATGATCTCAATTATTTTAAAGTAAATTTCATATTTAAGAAAAGACCCCAGAATTTAATAGATTGCTGAGGATTCATATGTATAAATTATGTATTTTCGGGCGTAATCCTCAAACTGGTTAACTTTTATTTCTACGTTTCGAAACAAACAACGTGTTTTTTCGTCAGGAAAAGGTGTAACGTAAATGGGTAAAAACCGTTGTTTGTTTCGAAACGTAGAAATAAAAGTTTTACCAGTTTGAGGATTACGCCCGAAAATACATAATTTAAAAGACCAGAATCTAACTAAAGAAACAAAGATGCATGGTATTTTAAACATTTTTTTACAATATAACAATTAGAAAGTACAAAAACATTGTTTATTTTATTTATTATAGATATTGTTCGCAGCTGGTGCATATATCAACGCCTATTGGCTGGTACTTGTTGCGCGTTTTGTATTTGCGTATGTTTAGCTTTTTAGCTTACTCTTAATATTTAATAATACTATAAAAAAATAAAAAACTATAATTTTTAACTTGTAAAATTTATCGTCATTACAATAAAACGTAAAAATTGATTTTTAAATTTTTTTTGTCATTTTATCGATTTAAAATTTATTTATTGTTTTTCTGGACAATAAATCTCAGTTTAATTGTCCAAATTTGATAATAATAAAAATATTAATTTTACGTTAGTTAATTAATTAATAATAAAGGTAATTAATTACCTTATAATGTCAATCTCATTAAGTTACTTAGTCAGTATAAGCTAAATAATTATGTGACTAGAAAAACAGAAATATTTTGAATTGAACTTATACTAATTTAGATTGGGAGGTGAAAACTTGGCAGTTGTCCAAAATACATACGCAGTAAAATGGTTCAAAGGAAAAGAATTGAACACTGTTTTTGGAATAGAAATTAGCTTTGCCAGATTTGTAAGTTGTTTTATTTTTTAGTTATTTCAAACGTGCATTTTACATTATTAAAAATGTATTATTGAACAAAAACACAAAAAGCACGTTGTTTTTATAGCAAAGCAAAACAACGTGGGAAGCCCAGGGGAAGGGGGTGGAATATCGTCGTTTACTCTAACACAATGAGTCAGAATCGTCGTAAAATATACTAGTAACTGACTAACTGTGACTCTTTTTATCTTTTAAATTTCAAATACTTAGACGTAATGAGTCAGAGTCACGTTGATTTGATAATGATTGTGACTTTTGGTGTCAGAGTAACGAGGATATTCCCGATTTTCGGAGCTCAACAAAAAAAAAACAAAACAAAACAATGAGGCCCCATCGCTTTTTTAAAAGACTTCCCCTCTCTGAAATTCTCGTATAGATCTGTAAAGGCTGGTTCATACTTATGACAAAACGTCCTTTGGAAAAATTCTAAGTAGCATTCATACTTCGTCCAAAGGACGTTTTGGCTTGTCCAAATGACGTTTTGGCTTTTCTAAAATTGTCCTTTGGATTTTGTCCAAAGGACGTTTTGTCATAAATACGAACCAGCCTTAACGCTTACAAGCTAATTTTGTAAATATTTAGGATTATTTTTTGACATAGTTTACAGCACGTAAATTTTCATCAAAAAACCGTGTACAATTTTTATATCTACATAAACAAACTTTAATCAATGAAATTTAATAATAGTCTTATAAAAACTAAAACTACTTCTTTGGAAATTGGACAATCTCACTGCTCATGTTATTAAAACTTAAAAATAAGATTTTTTTTATTTTTAGTATAGTCATTTTTAGATCCTAAATAATTATAGTTTGTTTTTGTTGTTATTATTTTTTACAGGTTAATAGTAGCTTTTATTGAATTTTTAAAAGTAATATTCCAATTCATATCTTAGCAGCGTTTATTGAATTTTTAAAAGTAATATTCCATTTCAAATCTTTTTGTCTCACTTTCTTGTTTGGTTTTTTAAATTAAAATTAAAAATATTTATATCTACTTATTCTGTCTAAGAATCTTGCATTTTTGTGATTGCTCAATTTAAAATGACCAATGTTTTAGGGAAGTACAATTAACATGTACGTAATGAAACCTTTATACGACTGGACATCAACATTAATAGCTGGCTATAAAGCATTGGGATTAGCATTACTTCTAGGTAAGAAAATAGTTTTTTTTAATTTTTTTGTAGGTTATGTGGAACTATGTAAAAACCAGATTCATTTTAATATTATAAAAACTTAAGAGGAATTTAAACTATAACATCAAGATGATTCCTGATATTACTTTTAAAATGCTAATTTTTTATTTGTTTAGAATTTAAAAAAAAGTTTTAAAAAATCTTTAATATCAGTATCACAGCGTTTTAAATTTTAAATTTCATATTTTAATTTTTAAATTTAAATTTCATCATAATTTAAAATAAGGTTCAATCAGACTTTGTTTTGTTTTGAAAGTCAATCAGGCTTATTTTCATTTTAAAAACAATCCAAATAATAATAGAGAAAAATGAGAAAAATAGTTTATCTTTTAAATAAGGAGTTTATAAACAAAAATTATTTAGAACTTTTTCAAAAATCTAACAAACACAGGTGCTTTTGTTTTATTCCACTAAAATCAATCCTTTTAAAGTTATACCAAGTCAAACTTTTTGTCTTGGATTTTGATTATTTTTTGTGAAAACCTTATACATGCCCCCAATGGTCCACAAAAATGTTTTTATCAAAATATCTCCTGTGGTTTAGGAGATGTGACCCTCCAAAAATGGCGTTTTTGGCGATTTTGTAGTTTAATTGCTCAATGGATATTAAAATTTGAATAACAAAATGTGCACCCAAAAAAAGAAGCTGCTTCGTACTTTAATTTGATAACTTGATCGTTAGGATTAATGCAGTATTTGTCGAGATTTTGCGTTTCCCGTACAAAAAACCCGCAATTTTTTGCTAAAAAAAAGCAAACGACGGCAGTGATTTGATTAAGTTTTCCCAACGTTTTTGCCGTCACATCGTATTTTTAGCAGAAAAATTGCAGGTTTTTTTACGGCAAACACAATAATCTCGACAAATAAAATACTGCACCAGTCTTAACAATCAAGACAAATTAAAGTAGAAAGTAGCCGCTTTTTTTAGTGCATATTTTGTTATTTTAATTTTAATACCAATTGTGCAATCTTTCTAGTACAGAATTGTCGAAAAACGCCATTTTGGGTTTCATATCTCCTGAACCACTAGAGATATTTTGATAAAAAAACTTTTGTGGGTTATGGAGGCAGGGGTAAAGTAAAGTTTTCACAAAATATAATCAAAATCAAAGACAAAAAGTTTGACTCTAAATGAGTTTGACCTTTAAACTAAGGTCCTGTGTAAAATGATAAAGACAGGAAAAGATTTTATGACGTGAGCAAATCTTGCTCACGGTACAGTTTATTCAGATCATAAATAATTCTATTAATGTATAGAGAGAATTAAACGCGATGGACTTTTTATGTATAATAGTGATAAACAATAAAACTTTTGTATAAATCAACCAAACAACCTTATCGGTAGCGAGACAATGTTCACTTGAAAATTTTTTCAGGTCTCAATCATTTTTGAACAGACTTTAAAAATTTATGCGGGTGTTGCGCAGCAAGCAAGAATACATAACACAAGCAAAATGTCCTCCTGTAGACTAAATTTCTGAACAAAATTTTGCTAGAAAAGCGCACAAAGTTGTGCATGTGCTATTTTTTAGCAAAATTTTAGTCAAAAATTTCGTGTGGACATTCTTTTGTGTTATACATTCTTGCTCGAACCAAAGACAAAATTCCTAAAATTGAAGAAATAAACAGGCAAAATTTTGGATAAACTTTCTTGAAAAAACAACACCATGTGTTTTTGTTTTAAAATTAGAAAACTGGATTACGCTGATTTGGTTGACTAACGCTGATTATAAATTTTAAATTTTTTGATATTGGCCAAAATTGTTTCAGCAAAATCCAAGGGTGCCGAAAGCTCATCTCCTGCCGGTCCTGCTAGTTAAATCTAGATTAAATGGGAAAATTTTCAGGTTTTGCGAAAAATTTAATTTCATATTTTTTCAAGATTAAAAAAATTGTTTAGGTGGGTTATCAACTGTAATATCTTTTTTGTGCGGTGTAATCCTGTTTGGTTTTGATAAACGATACGATCGCTACATGCTCTGGAAAAAAGAAGAGGAAAAGGTTGGTTAGATAAATTTTCCTTTTTTTATGTTGGTTTATTTTATTGAACTATCTGCAAAGCCTAATGCTCATTCATTACTGACTTCGCATACTACTGGGACACATGTTTTGAAAAATCCTTTATATGAAGACCACGGAATGGGTGAACACTGCCGACGAAGAATCGTCAACCATGGGGGTGAAATTTTTTCGCCTCTTCTCTTCTGGCTTAACTTAGCGCCTGCACTTTGCGTAATCTGCATAGGATAGCTAAGTTTCAGGTAGTGCAACAACAACCACAATCATCATCGCTAAAATATTTTAATATTTTTGAGTTTTATATCTTATATTATTTTTCATGAATATTACGCATAAAACCTTGATTATTATTTTTTTTAATAGTGATTGCCCATTGTAAAAATTTCTATCCCGTTGTGTTAATGTTTTATTTATATATATTTATTTGTCAAAAGAAAGAATCTTACTCCAATTACATTAAGATATTAATGCATTGCACTGAATATTGTATGCTCTTCAAAAATTTTAAATAAATATGACGATCTATTTATGCGAGCTATAAAGTTTATCGGGTAAATGATGCAACACCTCCTTAATACGGCAAAATAAGCCACTGTTATTATTAAATACACGTGATTGCGACTCATTCTGTAATAAATAAGGTGCTGTTTGAAATTTAAAATGAGTCGCATTCACGTATATTTTATACGAATTGCGGCTCATTTTGCCGTAGTAAATGACGAACGTAGAACGTCAGTTGCTGAAGTTTCCAGAGTGGTGATTACTAATGATGATCAGTTCCGGTTTCGGATGTTCCGAAGTCCTTGTTCGCCCGTGCGGGGGCGCGGCACAGCCGCCCCCGGCCGGCGCACGATCGACGCCGGGCGGGGAGTTCTGGTTCCGAGTTCCGGATGTTCCGGGCAACATTTTAAATTCCGGTTCCTGTTTTGGATTTTTGGAAAATCTTAATTTCGGTTCTGGGGTTCCGCGGTTCCGCCAATCACTAGTAATTACAGGTTCTCTATCGCCTTTTTTCGTCAAAAATTTAAAAATGACTATAATTATTTTACGTGTGTGTTCTATCAAAAATTCGCTTTATTCCGCTTTGTATTTCGGGAAATGATACCATTCGGTGATTTAATCTTAAAAAATGCTTGTTACTGCATTGCCTGAAACTTATCTCTCCCAGGCTGATTATGTAAAGTGAAAATCTAAGACAAATCAGTAGGAAGAATGAGCGGGCTATACAGGACTTGTGATACAGAAGTAACAGAACCTCTGTGTCCCAGCCTCGGTACCTCAATACGTCATTGACTATCGTTTCTATCATTCTACGTTACCCTCTGAATTTCCACGATAACTCCCAATTATAAGGTGTCTTATTTTTATTTTTTTTTGAAACATCATCATTACGTGAATTGTTACATAGCCAAAGCCAAGAGAACTTTTAGCAAATCTAGAAACAATTATTAACGTGTCGTTATTTATAGTGATGGGCGGAACTGCGGAACACCGGAACCGGAATTGAGATTTTCCGAAAATCCGGCACAGGAAACGGAATTCCGAAATTCGCCCGGAACATCCTGAACCCGGAACTACCTATAAAACTGCAAAACACCCAGAACACCGGAACTAGAACCGGAATTGAAATTTTCCAAAAATTCAAAAGAGAAACCGGAATTCCAAATTTTGCCCGGAACATCCGGAACCCAGAACCGGAACTGCCCATCACTTGTAACTTATGACTTGCCAAAGCCTGTATCCTGAGCACGCCTAAATATAAAACCAGAAAATCAAGCAAAAAGCGTAATAAAATCACAAAATTCAACCTTTATTATATCAGCAATTCCTTAGACATTATTCATCCCGTATCTATCTTTCTATGGAGAATCATGACAGTTATATCAATGTATACAAAGGTCTTAAAAATATTTTAAAATAATTTCTATATAACTTTGGTTAACGGGAAAAAACAGGATCATAATACACGAAAATAAGAATTAAACCTACTAAATTTATTCTAAAAAAACAGCTGGTTGTAAAAATTTATTTCTTTCTCATTTTTTCCGGTCTTATACAAATTATTACAATTCTTCTCGAAACCTTTGTGTACATTGAATTAACTGTTGTAATTCTTCATTGCCAATAATAAATCCCTTTTATTGTTTATTATAAGGAATCCACCGAAAGGGATATTGACGAGGATCTTTTTGCTCCGAAAAATGAAGATGAAAATTTAATTCATCCCCGGGACATTCTCGCGTTTCCGGCAACCTTCTGGATAATTTGCGCCATTTGCGTCACTTATTACGTTTCTATATTTCCTTTGGTCAGCTTTGGACAGTGAGTATTAACATGAATATGTTTTAAAAATTCACGTTTTTGGAAGAAAGTTTAGTATAAAAAAAGTACCTAAAATTTTCCCGAGGGGGGAGGGGGCGGTCAGATTTCAAATTCTAGAGGGGGGTCAGGGCTAAAAAATTCGGAAATTTGGGAGAAGGGGCAGGGGGCCCCCTAGATTTTTGTCAAGGGGGGTCCCAAAATTTTGAGGCTAGGGGGGGTGGACCCCACTATGCCCCCCCTTTCTCACCTATGGTCAGGTATACCTCCCACCCAAAATCTGGGAGGCTGCCCACCTATGGTCGTCAGTTTCTGACAGTGAGTAGTTATGAGTAGTCACAAAATACAGAAGTTTATAGCTTATAATTAAAAACAGTCAATTACTATTTAAAATAAAATTTGTTTGGAAGAAAAATGTTTGAAAAATTTTAATTGTAGAAGTAGAGTAGTTTAAAAAAGGCAATAGTGATTAATGTATGAGTTTTTGCATAGTGTTTAATAATTATATTTTAGATTGTTTTATGAAAGCAAGTATCAAATGACACCCTACGAAGCTGATATTATTAACAGGTATGAGTCAATTTAACTCTCTGGTTTTTCTTTATAAAGGGTTCAGAAACATGACAGCTTCTGTTTTGTTTAAAATTAAACTGTAAGTGTTTCGAAAAAGGGCTAATGAAATATTATCAAAACATAACATAATGATTAAACGCTTAAATATCATTTTAAAATTCTTCAGTTTATGTATTGTGCAGTTACTTTAAAGTCCCTGCCCCCTCTCCCTTCCTCCCCGCACAACAATGCTTCGGAGCTCCGCTCTAAGGCTAGGTAAAATAAAACTACTTTTTATAAAACCGGAGTTTGTTTCTTAAATGATTAATTTAGAGCGTAAAACTTGTTTTGTGTTAGTTTAGCTGCATTAATAAAACTATGATCAACTTTTTCTTTTTTAATTTAATTGAAATAATATAAAAAAATAAGTCGCAAATAATTTCAGTCTTATTTATCTTCTATCGATTGGCGTTTCACCACTTGGCGGAATACTAGTGGATTTATACGGACGAAACATTTTTTGGATGGGATTGGCCATTCTTTTGACAATCCTGGGTCACGGATTATTGGCCTTTACATTCGTTACACCGTACATTCCAGTCGTAAGTATAACAACTCTCGTTATGATGATGTTTCAAAAATATTACGCCTTTAATACGAGTTCTTTAACAATGTTTCCAGGTTGAAAGAAAGAAAGAAAGAAAGAAATTTATTTTTAGCAATTATCTACAAATCCACAATACGTGTAAATCAGCACACAAGAAAGTTTAGTTAGTTTAAAAAAAATATATCACAATTAGTTATATAGAACAAACTCTATAATAAAAAGAACAAATAGAAGAAAATACATTTAAATAAATACAATACTACAAAAAAAACACTAGATAGATATCATATACAAAATAAACACAAAAGTTGGGAGACCCGGTGAGAGGAAAAAAAAAACTAACATCACTTTTGTAAAATTAAGAATGTGTAATCAAGTAAGACAAAGAACTAGCTGTGTGCAATCTAAAAGCAACACAGTTAAGCTAAAAAAATGCTCAGAAGGCTCAAGTTGTTATGCTTAGGCACTAAAACTGAGCATAATAATTTTAAAATTAAAACACACCTTATGTTATTTTAGTGATTTTCTAAAAGTTGTGACCGAATTAGCAGTGACCTGAGAGGTATCTAAAGCATTCCATTTTAAAATAGCGCGGTTTGGAAAAGAGTATTTTCTTGTATCAATTCTACATTCATCAATTTGCAGTTTAAAAGGATGTCCTCGAGTTTGGTTGGTGTTGAATAAAAATAAATCTTTTGATTGAAGACATGATTTGCCATTTATTATTTTGTTTATTTCACATAAGTCTGTTTTAGTTCTTCTATCTGAAAGTTTTTCAAGTTTTAAAAAAGTCAACCGATTTTCATAGTTAGTGTATTTTAGACCGCAGCATCTAAATAATCTTCTGGTATAATATTTTTGAACTTTTTCTAATAAATTACAATCTTTTATGAGATAAGGATTCCAAATGACACTACCATATTCAAGCAATGGCCTAATATAGGATTTATATGCTCGTACCAAGTTTGTAACTGATTTAGCTGAGAAAGTTCTAAAAATTAATGCCGACCTTTGTAGAGCAGACTCAGCTATTTTTTGACAATGATAAGAAAACTTCAGGTTATGAGACATATAAATACCTAAATCTTTAATTGTTTTGGCTTGCTTTAGAACTTTGTTGTTTATAGTATAATCGTTGCATACAAAATCACTTATAGGACCAATATGGAAAGTTTCACATTTGTCTTCAGCAAGGTTTAGTTGCCAGGTTTTTGACCACTCAGCCACTTTTTTAAGATCTTTTTGCATTTTAAAAACTTGAAGATTCATAGCTTCATTATTACTTATTGAAAAGTCTGTATATATTTTCACATCATCTGCGAATAATATAATTTTTGACTCTTTTACACAGTTAACAATATCATTGATATAAATTAAAAATAAGAGTGGGCCCAAAACTGAACCTTGCGGAACTGAACTGGTTACTTTGTATGAGGAGGAAACAGAATTATTAATAACTACTTTTAATGTCCTGTTAGTCAGAAAGGCACTGATCCAATTAAGAAAATTTCCTGTAACTCCATATTGTTTAAGTTTGTATAAAAGTTTTTGGTGAGAAACAGAGTCAAAAGCTCTGGCAAAGTCCAAATAGATAACATCTACAGACTTCTTGTTTTTTAGGCTTAAAGTCCAATCATCTTCCGGATGAGTTATCTGTGTTTTTACAAAAAAAATCACACTGAGCAGAACTTGTTTGATCATCACACACTAAAATGGAGATTAAAACATTAAGAAGCTAATTTGTTCCAGGATAACATATAACAAACCTTAGTATAAGTAGAAAAAATAATTGTCAAAAAAAGTACTATTAATTTTTTTTCAATATTGCATATTTTGTTATAAGCGATGGACATCGTCGCGCGCCGCTATCTGTTTAATAACGCGCCCACATTGGTTTAGCTATATTCGAGTCTGCATTTTGAAGCCTTGTTTCTTAAACACTGGATTCCCTTATCTGACGGCCTTGAGCGCCGCTACTCCTCCCATTTTCAATGCCACGGAACCAAACATATAACCGCCAATCACGAAAACTACATGACATTTTGAGGTCTTTAATTAAAATTTTAATTTTAATGTGTTTTCTGTAGACTGATGCATTAAAACTAAAAAAATCACAGTAAATCAAAGTTTACTTGACTTGACTACTCGTAGCAACTTTGACAATAACGAAATCTACATTTTTTAAATAGTAATAGGTTATATTTTATTTGTAGGAAAATAACTATGAATTTAAAAAGTGCCAATTTTGCGCTTTTTAAAAATTGTTGTGAGCATGGTTTTTCAAATTTTATTGCTTAATTAAATAAGACTGTGAAAAAACTGCAACAGTATTTGCGTAATTAGTTCACTGTGTAACAGTTTGTTGTTATATCATATAAATTTTTATTCATTGAGCTGTTGCACAAAACAGATGCAAATTTCTTATATGCACCCCACATCTTCATCTCAGAATAGTCTACATCTTTTCTTTCTGAACATATGTACGCCCGGAAAGAAATTGCCCCTTTTTTTCCTGTATTCTTAGAGCATTTTCCAAGGCTGTTTTTAAAATAAAACGACCGGAGTTTTTTCTTATATATATCACTTCATCCACGTCTATGTCAACTCAATCAATTTTCTTAAAACAGTTGGCGAAGCTGAGGGCAACTTTCAAAATTTAAGAAATCCCCTAAACGCAAACAATGAGCTGTGGTTCAGTATGATAGACAAACATACAAGAATTAACTGAAAGAGTAGGTAAAATAATTATATGTTTTTTTATGGATTTACCACAGAAACAGATACATTGATTTATTTATCGATTAATACACTTTTCCAGTTTGCGAGTCGACTTACAAGACAGGTTTTTATGTTGTAATTAGTATTGAACAAATGTATACACGCGGACGCGAGCATGTTAATTTTTCCAATCCACCAATGTTGAAACTTTTTTATTTTTTTGCCTAACATCAAAAGAAGACTTATTAACGAAATGAAATTGTTTGACTATAGTGGCAAATATGACTGATCGCAAATTTTTTATTTTGTTATTTTTTGACATAACAATTTCTTTTTGGTAAGCCGCAATTTTATTAACTAATTTGTGGATGGACCATGTTGTAAAATATCAATAAGTGAATTTTATATATGCATTAAAGAGCGAATTAAGCGAAAATATTTTGGCGGTTTAATCTGAATTCTATAATATTCTTTTTGAAGTAGTCAACTTAATAAGGCCTAATTTACGCTGACAAGTGACAAGACGTTCAAACCGCAACGACATGAGACGATGTTATGGTGTAAACGCCGGGAAACGTGTTTTCACTTGTCACTCTGGTGTGAATTTCAGTTATTTATGAATATTTCAAAGTATTGCGCAACGCAAAATTATAAAAAAAGCAATATTTTGATATTGGGAAATAAAAAAAAGATTTATACTTAATTAATAACATAACTATAGTTATAGGACTTTTCGACTACAAAATAACAAACAACAAATTAAAAATAATATAATAATTTTTACTATTTATTAATATTATTACATAATTATTTTAGCACAGAAAACAAAAAAAAACTTTAATATTTTTATTCAACGTCATTGCAAGCTCAAACAATGCAAAAAAAGAATTAAATTTTTGCTAAACATTGGAAAACGTTTTCACATATAAACTTGCAAAATTAACTAAGACGCACTTAACATAAAACTAAAAGTAGCAACTTAAACACAGAAAACAAAAAAAAAACATAAATTTGGAAAAATATTACAAAATAAAAATTTCAAATTTTTGAACTTTTAAATAAGCAAGCATGCAAATAAAACTCTAACTACGTATGTTAAAAAAGTTTCGTAAAATTTCATAAAGTAGTTTATGAAAAACTTTTCAATGTACTTATTAACAATATAATTAAAAATTTTACCTGTTTTTAAAAAAAATATGTGTTTTTTTTGTTTTTACAGTTATGCTTGAATTATATCTGGCTGACCTCGTTAATCGAATAGGAGCATGACTGTGACTAATTAAAATTCTGCAGTTATGACGTGTTTTTTTAAACAAATTGGAACACATATTTTATTAAATTACGATTTTTCACAAAATATACAATTTGGCTTTTAAAATAATTTTATTTTTGTATCAAATTGAGTAATTTGATAAAAAATTGCTAAAACAAGGTATAGACTATAGTTAAAATTCTTCAGGCTGAAATTAAGGGCATAACCGCTCGCCGTCAGTAAGAAAAAAAGAATAAACGCGCGAACATAAAAATAATTAGAAAAACTTGGCAGGGATGATGTAACCAATTATTATTAAGTTACGTTAGGTGTTTTTCTACACGTGATATTTTCTCGAAGAACGAGTGGTTACTTTACTATTCTGCTGTTTTCACCCTGAGAGAATTCGTCTTTAGTTCTGAATAATCGTTTTTTACTGTACGAGAGAGGGTAAAAAAAGAAAGAAATAAAATTTAAAAAAATTTTAGTTTTCTTATTTCTTAAGTTTAAACCTATACTTCATAAAATTGCTACACAATGATATGTTTCACTACGTTGAAGTGCTTTTATCAGTTTGTACTTAATTAATTTTGGTTTTTAATTAAACGTCACAATAGTAGAAATTAGCACTAAAATAGTATTTGCGTGAACAATGATTTTGAATTAGTAAAAATAAAGTTGAAATTTGTGCTTTGAAACTAATTTCAAACCTATATAGGTTTTTTAATGTTTAGGTTGTAAAATTATTCAAAATTTAAAAATTAATTTTAAAAAACCCATTCAAAACTTTTAAATTAAGCATTTTCTGTAATCGAAACGTTAGAAAACTGGAAACCAAGCGCGCCAGCAGCGCCGTACCTACGAAGCGGTAAAAAACTAAAAATCCCCAAAAACTGCTTTTACTTTTGTAATATTAAAAAGTATTTACGAAATTTTGATGAGAAGAGGTCGAGATTTTGAACCAATAAATATGTGAAATATTTTAAACCGTAAAATGTACTAGTCGCTCGTTGTTTCTCAGTTTCCCCCTATATATAATTGGTGCTAGTAGTTATTGTACCCTCTTCCTACACAAAAAAACCTTATTCAGAACTAGTCTATATAATATTTAATCTCCAATCATTTTGAGTTAGCGATTTTTCTGCGAAAAAGAATGTCATTTTGTTTATTGTAACTGTTATTTGTTTTTATGTGGCTTTACTAACATTATTTTGACTTAATGGTTTATTTTTTTGCTTTGTATTTGCTAGTATTTAATTTTGTTTGTTCTTTCTTTTATTTTATACTTCCTCTGGCATTTTACTTCCGGCTTACTTCTTTATTTTGTTCAAACTAATCTCAAACTGCTAAAAGTCTTCTTCACTATGTTTAACGGATGATGAAATGACGACATGATGTCACATGCCAAGCTGTTGGAAATATTGTAAAATTTAGTTTGAAACATACATGGTAAGTTGTAAGTTTTTCTATATTAAACATCGCTATACCTAATGTCGTCCATTTCTTTTTATGTTAATGTTGCTTATCGTACCCTATTACCTTTGTATTAATTTTATAACTTGCGTTGTTTTTAGCTAAAATCCGTGTTCTATCGATATTTGTAGACACTTACAGCCTGGGTTAACATTACATCAAGTGGTACAGGTTTTTAGGAAACTCAAAATGCTGGCCTTAACTAGTTATCCACTATTCCTCTATAGCGTGTGTTTTCTTTGCGGGGATGTGACTTATCTAAAAAGTATGGACAGCAAAGCTAAATTTTGTAATTTTCTCCTGGTCGGTTTGTGGTCGGTGGTTTTTTTTTTGTTCACATCATACATTCTTACTGACACAAACTACAAAATTTAGCTTTTTCGTCCATACTTTGAGTAGCCACATCCCCGCGAAAAAACAAACGCTATAAAGAAATAGTGGAAAGATTCTTACAGTCAAAAGACACTACCACTAGTAAGTAAGGTTTCTAGGCGCCTCAAAATCCTGGTCTTAACTAGTTATGTAGTCTTACAGTCATAAGACACTACCACTAAAGATGAATTCTATCAGGGTGAAAATAGCTAGGTGGTAAAGTAACCACTCGTTATTTGAGAAAATATCACGTGGAGAGAAACACCTGACGTAACTTAATAATAATTGGTTATATCATCACTGACAACTTTTTATTATTATTTTTATTATCGCGCGCTCATTCTTTATTTGTTCCTGACGGCGAGCGGTTACGCCCTTAATTTCAGCCTGAAGGATTTCAACTTTAGTAAGATAGGTTTCTAGGGGCTAAAATTCCTGGCCGTATCACTATTTGTAGAAACTGGCAGCTCAGTAAGACACTACATCTAGTGGTACAGGTTTTTAGGTTAGTGTAATTTCTCGCTCTATTTTATGGAGTTGAAAACTTGCAGCCTCAGCAAGATACCACTACTTCAAAAATAGGCTGGTGTCAAGCCCAGATAAAAGTAGGTAAGTTGTTCTGGCTGAAGCGGTCTTTCCGCAAACTTGCTTTCGCTGTGGGAAAATGTGACAGATTATTCTGTCATACCTGTCCAATCTGCCCCAATTTTTGACACTGTTAACTTTTGGATAATCTTGGCAGTGTCAACGAGTTTGTCACTGTTAGCTTAATATTTTCATGGCTTTTGTTTATGTATTTGTTATTTGCTGCAGTTAGTAAATGTTTAATGCTTTTAACCCTATTCCAATTACTAAAACTTTAATTTTAGCTAAATTTATACGTAACAGCTTTTATGTATTACTTTTACTAAATTTGGGTTTAGCTGTAATAGCTTTCTTGGGTTTAATTTAATCTCTGTGCACTTGTGCTTATGTAAGGATTATGTTTTTTCTCTTTGGTACTGTCGATTTTGTGACCCAATACACCAAGGTTTCTAGGCGGGGTGGCAGTGGCATGTTTTCTATCTATCTAAACTGTTTTTGTTAAAAACTTTATATTGTTTTGCTTTTGGGTATCAAAATTTGTTTTAGATTTTGGAAACTTTTATGCCATTAAAACTATAACAATTATAAAAGAGATAGTATAAAATTTTTTAGATTGAAATTTTAGAAAATAGATGACACCTACAAAGACCGTAAAAAATGACCCAATCATAGTGAATTGAATGCAATTATGAATTACCATGGAGTTATTGTTTTAACTTATTGTAGTATTATTAAGAAATTAAGGGTGCAGTATACTGGAGCGGGTGCAGTATGCGTGGTGTATTTGTTTTTGCTTTTTATTTAATGCAAATGGATTTATCAGGTCACAATCGGAAAAAATTTTTAATCCAAAAATCAATTCGCAACGGTTTATTAACAAGAATAACGTTTGGTTGTTGTTTTTTATACACCAATTTTTAAAATAGAATATTTTTACTGGACAATAATAAAACTTCAGCTGCGAAAACTACATATTAAATCAATCTTGCAATTTTTAAAATATATAGTTTTATCTGCGGTTTTACATTTTGTGTGGTTTTGTTTAATAACCATTCATACTGTTAGTACCAGTTAGAAACCATATTTTTGTTTTTATCAGAAGCAAAGGGTATATAAAAAGTTTCATATAAGCTACCACTTTCTGGAATTCTTTATTTGGTTTTGTTCTCTTTTAAAAATCGCTAGGGTATATTTCTGGGGCCTATTTTATAAAGACGTTTGTAAATTTTCATTTGACAAATCTCCGCCTGTTTTTGTAAATTACATGATAGAGAATATACGACACGAAAATATTGATCAGTCAGGGAAAGGGTGAGACGTGGCTAGAACCAATCAGTGCAGAGCACTGCGCGGAGATACTGTCCCTGGATTTTAAGTCGAAAAATCTTCATCATGTATTTTACAAAAAATAGGCGGAGATTTGTAAAATGAGTTTTTACAGACAAATGTTTTTATAAAACACGTCTATTCACCAAAATATTGTTTTTATTAGGAAAATAAATCATCTTACATATTTTAGCGCTGGAAAAGCTCCGCGCCAATTGCCGCCGCAAGGAATCGTCAGTAGTCTCGCCGTATTGGTTGTTTTCGGACTGTGGGTGTGTCTTCTGGTCACGTGCTGCTGCGTGCTGCGTCGGAATCAGGACAGGTGGCGCTCCAGTAACCGAATTCTCAGTCAGCCGCCGTCTTACTCTACTTTCGTCGACGCCGCCGTGATTCGACCAATAGGCGACGAGCAAATCGTCGTCACTGTTGTCAACCAGCCAATGGGCGGCCCCGTTTATGGCGGCCTAGCCCCTTCAATTTTTGAACAAACGGTGTCCGTGGATTCCGAGGCGACAACAGGGACGCCCCAGGAACCACCGCCTAGATATGAAGACGTCATTGCTGGAAAATACTGACATATACGCTTCCAGACTACAAAAAATGCCCCTTGGCTTAGTGATATGCAATAATATTTAATTAAGAGACAGCGGGTCAATTCTAACCGTGGTGTTGTAAAAATCAATGCTAAGATATTTGTGCAAACTTTTCAAAATATTCATTTTATTAATAATTTTTAAAAAATGAACATTATGATTTTTATAAAATTTTTTAAAATACTCATTCTTTGTGAATACAAGATGGGATTTTGGCGTAGGAATTTTTATTTACAATAAAACGTGTGACCGGTTTCGATTGTCACCAACCATTTTCAAACACAATAAAATAAAATAAAACAAAAGATCGGTACATTGTTAGTATTAATATTAAAAAAAAAACTTTTGAATTTTAATTTCGAAACAAATTTTTAATTTTTACTAGTGCTGGGGCTAATAGCGGGGATAAATTTAGGCAACGGTTAATAGTTTTGTGTTTAATCTTGGTAAAAATTGCTTCTTTAATTTTTCTTATGGGAGCTGCTTTTTCTTTGCAAAGAATGGAGAAATCTTGAAATAGTGTTTCGTGTTCAGGGATGTTTGGAGGTAGAATATCGGTCTTATGTAGAAATATATCACTGGTTAAACGGGAGTGTCTTATATCCGCTGCATGCTGGTTAAGTCGTTCTTTTAGCGGTTTAGATGTTTCACCAACGTATACGGCGCCACAAGTACATGGTAATGAATAAACAACCCCGGATCTTTCAGAAAGTGGTAGGGGTGTTCTGGTTTTATCTAATTTTAGCCACATTGGTTTTGCCGATTTAGAACGAATATCAATATTAAAATGTTTACAAATTCTATAGAACGATTTGGGTATTGTAAGATAAGCTGGAATATGTATACGAGTGGGTGGTAATAATTGATTGCGATGTGGCTTTAAATTAAAATTTCTTATTGTTTGACTTGTTATTTTGTTTAGTAAATTATTAGGAAAACCAGAATTTGATAGAACAGTTGTTGTATGCTGAATTTCAGGATTTAAAAACAGTGCAGAGCAAATTCTCAAAGCACGAAGAATAAGTGTTTTTATTAATCCTGTTTTTGTGGTGTGCGAATAATTGGAATTATAATTTAGGTAAAAATCACCGTGAGTAACTTTCCTGTGTACAGAAAACTGAAAATTTTCCTCGCAGTTTTATGTACCAAGACGTCTAAAAAAGGCAGTTTGTTATTAACTTCCTTTTCCATGGTGAACTTTATATCAGGGTGTATTGTGTTGCAATATTGTAAAAACTCAGAAAGCGCGATTTGTCCATCTTTCCAAAGAAGGAAAATGTCGTCCATGTAACGGACCCATAATAGTGGCTTGTACAAAAAAGTGGAGATAGCCCTTTGTTCAATCCGTTGTAAAAATACTCTAGCCAGTATATTGGATAATTTATTACCCATGGGCAAACCAGAATGCTGATGAAAAAGCTTGTCGTCAAAAATAAAATAAGTTTGGGCTGAGCAAAAATTAAAGAGACGCCTGATAGCAGAAGGCGTAATGTTAGTTCTATAAGAAAGAGTGGGATCAGCAGTGACAAGCTGCATGATAGCGTCAATGGATTCTTGAATAGGGACTTTTGTGAATAAACTAACAACGTCAAATGAATACATTTCAGTTTGGTAAGTAGGTTGAACTACTTCAAGCTTTGTGTTAAAATCTTGTCCGTTTTTGACATACGAAGGACACATTTGCATATAAGTTGTTAATATATCGCGTAAATGGATTTGTACCCTATCGAAAAACAAATTAACACATGAAACTATAGGTCTTAACGGAACTCCTTGCTTATGCAATTTGGGTAAGCCAAATCATTTAGGAATACGACCTGTTGTAGCGGCAAAACGTTTTTGATCCTCTTTATTTATATCGCCTGAATTAACTAGTTGTTTTAAAAGAGCTCTTAGTTGTTGACATTGCATTAAAACAAACGCCTCGATTTGTGTATAAGAAAATGGGTTGCCAACTCGATTGACTGGCACCGGCGGTAATTCAACTTCTTTATAAACTGTTGTATCGTGGATAAGCTCGTATGCTTTTTCTGCATAGGAATTTGTATCGAGTATTATAATTTTGCCTCCTTTATCCTAAGGCAAAATTTTAATAAACTCATCTTGAGTCAAATGTTTCTTTTGAAAGATGGACAAATCGCGCTTTCTGAGTTTTTACAATATTGCAACACATTACACCCTGATATAAAGTTCACCATGGAAAAGGAAATTATTAACAAACTGCCTTTTTTAGACGCCTTGGTACATAAAACTGAGGAAAATTTTCAGTTTTCTGTACACAGGAAAGTTACTCACGGTGATTTTTACCTAAATTATAATTTCAATCATTCGCTGATTCGCACACCACAAAAACAGGATTAATAAAAACATTTATTCTTCGTGCTTTGAGAATTTGCTCTGCACTGTTTTTAAATCCTGAAATTCAGCATATAAAAACTGTTCTATCAAATTCTGGTTTTCCTAATAATTTACTAAACAAAATAACAAGTCAAACAATAAGAAACTTTAATTTAAAGCCACATCGCAATCAATTATTACCACCCACTCGTATACATATTCCAGCTTATTTTACAATACCCAAATCGTTCTATAGAATTTGTAAACAATTTAATATTGATATTCGTTCTAAATCGGCAAAACCGTGGGGGTATGGAGGTGAAAGCCCGATCTTTTCTGATTCGTATGATACCAAAAACATGTGTATTCCATGTAAGCAGCGCTGTCAGTGGCTTCGAAATGAAACCTTACTATGATTTTGCGTTTTTAACGGATTGGAACAAAGGGCAACTTTGCCGCGGCAGTGCTCGGTGCAGTGTCATGCAATCGGGATAAAACTTTATATGTGTGTTTATTGGACCCTTGGCTATTAGTATATTGCATTCCAGACCTGTCAGAATGTTTGGTTGTACCACACAGCACCAATTTTCAACCGTTAAAAAATTTGACCTACGCATCGGCCGACATGTGGGTGTGTAAGGGTTAAATCAAAAATATTTTTCAAAACTGATTATTTATTAATACTTTTTAGACTTTTGCGGTCTTTTGCGGACTTAGAGTTTAAGTTGTTTTAAGGCTTCGCTTAGGCTTAGGAACGCTTAGGCTTAATCTTAAAAAAAGTCGAGTAAAAAAAGTCTAGTAAAACCGAATTAGCCTATATTGCGCGGTGAAATTTCGCGCGGCGCGCGCTGAAAATTGGTAACTGGTTTTATCTTGATAGCTATGCTGCTAGGGCCAAATGCCCCACGGCGCAATAGGCTATAGTTTGCTCAGCTACTTTCTAAAAAGAAGATCTCAATGAAGAAAAACAACTCGGTTTTGTTTTCAATTTTTTTGTAGAATGAAAAAACGATTAACAGTTTTTTGTACTATAAAAAATTGTTTAAAGATGTAAATATGAGATTAACATTATTTATTTACATATAAATGAGTTAAAACCTTAGTTTTTAAGTCGCGGGGGTTTGGCGGCTATTTGGCGGCAGATTTTGCGGCGCACATCCAGCACGTGAAAAAATTGCAAGATTGTGTTTTGTCGCGTGTAAAATAGTAATCTATACTTGAGAAAAAACTTTTTGATCCGCATAAGTAGACTACAAAGATTTTTAGTAAACGGTAATAAACTAATTAAAAAGCATTTTTAAACGCAGCCAGTTTCGTTTTAATTAAGCTAAAATTGTTGGAAGCTTCAATTTGTGGGAAGCAAGATAAGGCAGACAAATCTGGGAAACAGAAAGAAAATTACCCGAACCGGGATTAAAAAGCGAGTCTCCTTTTCTTGAACTCTAGGCCTGCACTGCACATTTTTGTCTGGCGCGCTATCACTACATCATAGGGCATTATTTTGTTGATTACACAACAAAGTCTCTTAAACCCGGTTCACACTGAGGTGGCAATGCCACCGGTGGCATTGCCACCTCAGTGTGAACCGGGCTTTATACTTTCCTATGAATCATCAGTTCCTGAAGGGACGCTCCGGCACAAATTTAAAAGCTTTTTTCCTTTTTACATTAAATTTATAAAGAATTTTTTACACATTATTATGACGCAACCAAAATAAATGTTAAATTATATAAGTTTTAATAACCATTTTTATTTGAAACTTAATTTGGATTTTGGATCAAAGTTTTTTAATTTACGTTATTTTATCAATTATTTACCGACAAAGCAATAAAAAGTTTTGAACAAAACTGTGAAAGTATTGAAAACTAAATGCCTATTTTAAGATTGTTTAACAAATTAATCATTTTACAACAGAAATGCCAATTTTCTAAAATTAAATAACTTTTATGTATTTTGTGAAAAGTGGATTAAAAAGTATTGTTCGTTTTTAAATGATTTATTTTACAAACATCATAACCGCACAATAAAATATAGTCCTCTACTGTCTGCACATATTTTTGCAAGGTCATCAAGACGTAGGAGATATTTATACAATTTTTAAACCCGGTCCACTTCTAAGTGGGACCGGTTTACGCAGACCGTGTCTTTGATTTTTGGTCCCGCAGTCCAGTTTGGCTATCGGAAAGTGGGATGGGTACAAAAATGTCCTAATTTTCAGACAAGTGTTGGTGTGTGGATAAAAAATTTTGAATATTGGTAAATTTCGAATTCTCATGTAAAAGTTCGAAATTGAAAACCAAACGGGATTTAAAAAACAGAGCGTAAAAAAACGAACCAAGCCCACTTTTCCGGTGACCAATATGGACTGGGGAAAAATCAGGGACCAAAACGGTCCTAGTCCGAAGTAAACCTAAAGATTAATTCCATCAGGGTGAAAATGACAGGGTGTTCAAGTAACACTCTTTCTTCAAGAAAATATCACGTGCAGAAAAAAATGTGACGCAACTAAAAAACAATTGGTTAAAAAACTACTAGCAACCGTTTTTATTTTCTTCTCTCGCACGTTTATTGTTTATTTCTTCCTGACGGAAAGCGGTTACGCCTTTAATTTCAGCCTGGAAGAATTTAGCTTTAGCCCAAAAGTTTAATGAATACCACTAGTGTATTCTTTAAAAATTAATAAAAAATGAGTATTAATTGTATTGTATTGTATTGTATTTATTTTTTGTCTACGACTGGGACATACAAAGCAATAGAAACATTGCACTGATTTAGTATGCACCAAGAAACAAAAGACTAGTAATATGATAAATGAAATACATTAAGCCAAAGGTCAGCCAACCAACCACTTCTGTCCCATTAGGATTCGCGACTCCCAATAGGATTAATTATATTTTTAGACGCCCTGATAAAACTGTGAATACAAGTTGGGATTTTGGCGTAGGAATTTTTATTTACAATAAAACGTGTGACCGGTTTCGATTGTCACCAACCGTTTTCAAACACAATAAAATAAAATAAAACAAAAGATCGGTACATTGTTAGTATTAATATTTAAAAAAAAACTTTTGAATTTTAATTTCGAAACAAATTTTTAATTTTTACTAGTGCTGGGGCTAATAGCGGGGATAAATTTAGGCAATGGTTAATAGTTTTGTGTTTAATCTTGGTAAAAATTGCTTCTTTAATTTTTCTTATGGGAGCTGCTTTTTCTTTGCAAAGAATGGAGAAATCTTGAAATAGTGTTTCGTGTTCAGGGATGTTTGGAGGTAGAATATTGGTCTTATGTAGAAATATATCAGTGCTTAAACGGGAGTGTCTTATATCCGCTGCATGCTGGTTAAGTCGTTCTTTTAGCGGTTTAGATGTTTCACCAACGTATACGGCGCCACAAGTACATGGTAATGAATAAACAACCCCGGATCTTTCAGAAAGTGGTAGGGGTGTTCTGGTTTTATCTAATTTTAGCCACATTGGTTTTGCCGATTTAGAACGAATATCAATATTAAATTGTTTACAAATTCTATAGAACGATTTGGGTATTGTAAAATAAGCTGGAATATGTATACGAGTGGGTGGTAATAATTGATTGCGATGTGGCTTTAAATTAAAGTTTCTTATTGTTTGACTTGTTATTTTGTTTAGTAAATTATTAGGAAAACCAGAATTTGATAGAACAGTTTTTATATG